>KZ808318.1:200003-219590 GCA_000696205.2 Oncopeltus fasciatus
GGGTATTTTCTTTAGAGCTACCTCCTTGTTAATCATTTTGATCTTGATGATTGGCATGATTGAGCTATAATATTGGAATCCTTGATGATCTTTGATAGGCTTTGGCTTTCATGCCAACCTTATTTTTTAGTAATAATGCTGAGATCTTTGCATATAAAAAAAAAAAAAAAAAACATTTTATAACAGGAAAGAACACTGAATAATTTTAATAAAGAAAATTACAAAATTTAATTTTGATTGATGGTGATAATTTTGTGGAAACATTTCAATTTCCTTTTTTTTTGGAAATTTTTATTGTTCAGATGGTGAAGATTATGCTACGAGCATTGATTTTTAAACTAATTGATAACTTTGCTCTTAATCTCTTTAAAAGTAAAGAGGTAAAAAGTATAAACTAATAGATAGCATTGAAAAAACAGAATTATGATTACTTATAGAAAAAAAAATTTAAAATCATAAATGAGGCTTTTCGAAAACAAAGTGGTTTTATTTTGGCCGTCAGTTATGGAAAGTTTTCAAAAGTTTCTTTCTGGATTAGGTATCTTTGTAGATGCTATGTTTCCAATTTATAAAAGAGGTTTTACAATTATTTTCACTAGGTCGTATAATAAAGATACTGTTTTTGAAGGTTTAATGTGTGATACTAAGTCATATGTTAGGAAGAGTTATAAATGTAAAAGACAAACAATATATTAACGAAATGAAAATAAACAATCATTGTGGAAAATTCAATTACCACGGGTGATAAAACTTTCAACAAGATCAAAATTTATTACTATTGGCCCAAAATGAAAATTTATAGTAAAATTGTATAAGCCACTGTAAACTCCATCTTGAAAAAATTATAAAAGAAAGCCAATAAATGTGGCTCCAAGAGTTACCCAGCACCCAGCCATTTCAGATAGTTCATATTGACATTATAACTTTTAGTAGCACAAAATTTTTAATTGCCATAGACACTCCCTCTATGCACCCTAGCTAATTACTAAAGCCCGCCCTTTGAATAGAAATTGTAAATAAATTACAACACCTCACAAAAAATTATATTTGACAGAGGAAATTAATTCAGGAATGCAATGGTTAAAGAACTACTTATCCTACACAAAAATATAAAATATAAAAATAGTTTACATTTTATTTCTTCCTCTAACCTTAACTTTAACTCACCCATAGAAAGATTTAATTCAACAACAATTGAACACAAGCGAATATTAGAAGAAACAGAAGAATTTAAGAATGAATCTATTGGACTTTCAATTGCTGAATCGAGTTGCTTACGAATCGATTTCACTTTGAATTACTTAATCGATAGAAAGCAATGCACTCTAAATAGAACTGATATTCCCATAAAACTTTACAGCGTTTACCCCGATAATATAAGTTTAAAACAAAGAGAAAAGGTCCAAGTTAAAAAACAAATATAAATATGAAATTCTTATTAACTAAAAATTAATGACAGGAATAATAAATATAAATAAATGTAACCACGAAAAGTTACAAGAGAAACCTCAGATATGCTATCCCAGGTATTAAATTAAATCAGTGATAAAATGTTTTTCTTCTACTTGACATATTAGTCAATCTCTACCCCTATTCGCTCAATAAGAAACTCTACCTTAATTTTTACATTTGAAAGCTATATTTCGTTTAGAGAAGAAATTAATTGCGGCTTCTTTTTAAAATCAAGGTTCGGGTTAACCCTTACTTCTATAGGTTCACTTTTGCTGAGCAACCTCTTTAATATGTTTAGGGTGAGGGTGGGGGCTGGCAGGAGATGGAGCTGTGGAGTGCAACATCTACATAGGGAGTCGAACATGTCCATCCAGATTGAATACCTAAAAAAGTAATTGACGGATTCGTTGTAGTCTTCGAATTTCTTCCCTTGTGGCTCTAATTATATAAACTAGTGAGAGCGAAACATATACAAGTGACCGATTAAGATGACGGCGATATGTAGAGGTTGTCTACTATAAAAAAAAAAAAATATTTTTTACATACATAAAATGATAGTAAAGCCTAGGCTAGGTTTTAAAGCATTAACAGGATGGATAGCTAGAAGGCTGACATTAATTTACATAATATGGGCAAGTTTAGAATATATAGAACAGTGTCCCTCCAAAATATATTGTAGAAAGTTTTCCTCATAACTGGCAATAGAAGCGGAACAGCCTTCCTAAAATTTGTCTGAGCACCTAAAAAACGTGCGTTATAGGAAAGAATAAATAAATAAAATTAAAATAATAAAAAATAGTTTACTATTATTACCAGTGGAGTGGGTGGTAAAGAAATGACTGCAGAAGCAGATGCAAAAATCAGTTTAGAGGTAGAGAAAGAATGGAGGGGAAATCCCCAGAACAGGCTGTCCGCCATCATCATCCCCTGGGAGCGACGTCACCCAGCGAACTTCGGTACTACGCCGCTGTGGCATCTCCTACTGTTGCGAATGTAATCTAACAATACCTGTGATAATTACTAAGTAAAACGGCTAACCTGGGACCTTATCCACAGGACTTGAAACACACTAAGTTTGCTCAAGGCAAACCAACTATCAAAAGGCACTCGTCTCTTTAAATGTTTTTTTTTTTTATTATTATTTACGCGACACTGTACATAGCCGTCCGTATTTTTATGAAGCCGTAATTTAATTTGTCTAAGACTTTCGGAACACTCATACAAAGGCGAAATAATGCTTCAACTTATACACTCCCCAATCACCTTAAAAACGGGACAAAAATAAACAATGAAAAATCGAACGAACGAGCTACTGAAGAACTTCTTTTATTTAAAACTGCACTTGGAGCAAATACAGGTAACACTGTTTACTGCTAATATATTTATATTTTAAAATATAAAATATTACTGTTATTTAAAATATATGACTTGAATAGAATAAAAAAATCTAACTGTCTTATTCTATTCCCTCTCATTAATTGTTTAAAATTTACGTGGGATAAAATACCACAACCAAATTAAATATTTATATGACTTAACCTATACAGTTAGTTTATTATTGTTCTTCTTAAAACCATATGACTTAACCTATACAGTTAGTTTGTTATCGTTCCTTAAAATGTAACGCCTTATTTTAATTGTGCTTGTATTAAAGTAAAATAAAGTCTTAATTCAGAACGTTAATCTATTATAATTTATTTGACCCACATATGCTCCTACATCAACATAGATTATAAGAAAGAACTCTTGGAGATACATGAGAGCATACGTTATCCCGGACTACCCAGACTTTATCATTGGGTATGTGTTAAGGATCTACCTTTATCTTTAGAAGATATACGGCGAGTAGTCTCAAAATGTCGCATTTGTGCACAACTAAAACTTAGATTTCACAAAGCCCGAGGGACTTTGATAAAAGCGATGTCACCATTTGAAAGCCTGAACGTAGCTTTCAAAGGACCGCTTCCATCTAATACAGGGAATAGGTACTTGATAACTATTGTCGACGAATATTCTCGATTCCCATTTGCTTTTCCATGCCCGGAATACTGTGGTGAAACGTTGTGTGTCGGTAAGCAGTATTTAGTATTTCGTTACGGAAGTGTACAGAACTACATGGTGTGTTTGAACTGAGACGTTGTGTGTCGGTAAGCAGTATTTAGTATTTCGTTACGGAAGTGTACAGAACTACATTGTGTGTTTGAACTGAAACGTTTCCTTATGGCTCCCTCTGCTCCTACACGTCGAAAGTGCGAAAACAGCCCCGATTCGTTGTGTAGTTTTACCATACCCAGTCAAAGGACAAACATCAGTACGTTTTTCAGACAAGCATACTTTGTTATTATTATTATTGTTCCTCTTAAAAACATATGACTTAAACTACACAGTTAGTTGGTTATCGTTCCTCCAAATGTAACGCATAATTTCAACTGTGCTTGTATCAAAGTCAAATAAGGCCCCAATTCAGAAGGTTAATCTATTACAATCACATTTATTGGTAAATATAGATTCATAAAGAAAAAAAATCATTAATTTTATTTTACCATTTTAACACGGATGTTTGCTTCGCAAATATCTTGGGGGGGAGACGCCCGAACCCCCCACCCAAAAAAAAATTGGCAGATCAGTGAAATGCGTAATAATTTTTTTTGTGTGTAGATTAGTATTTATTATGTAGGTATATTTGCTCAAATAATTCGAATAGAATATATAAATAGAAACTAGTAAAATTCCTGTTATTAACTAATAATATTTTATACAATGTGAATTTAATAATAATTATATTTAGTCAAACTATTATAAGTAATGTTAAGACATCACACTTTCATTTACTGTAAGAGATTAGATGTGGTTAAGTTAGCGATATTTTATTGTGTATAAACAACTTCACTAATGATAAAAAGAGAGAGGTATTTCCTATCATTTGGCGCCATTTTGACGTCACAAAGTGGATAACAGTCGAGCGGACAGCCTGTTCTGGTAATTGTCCACAATGGAAGTAAAGGAAGAGGAGGATTAACTTGTATATTGTTATCCAAATTGGTAAGGAGGCAATTGTCATTGAGAAGAAAAGCTATTCACGTCTCAGCTATGATTGGTACTTTATTCTTCCCTCACTTTATAAAATCCTAATAAAACTATGATAGTAGACCGTTAAAGTTATATCAGGAAATAAAATGCTCGCAATATGAAAGTGAAAATAATTTTTATTGAGGGACATAGGCTCAATCAACTAAAATAAGTTAGTTTTGGCTCAATTTAGAGGATGACACTGTTTATTTTGCATGAGGATTAAACTATGGTTTAATATAGAAAGATAACAGCACTGATACCTTCTCCATGTTTCGAAAATGTGGTTTAGCCATCGTTTCTAATATATTGACATTTAGCCGATACATTTTCTAGTGTATTTCAAAAATGACTTCTCTTTTACCAAAAAGTTCTTTGGAATTCAGTGAATCGGAGTATTGGGAAGCGTTTTTTAAACAGAGAGGCAGTCGATCTTTCGAATGGTAGTATTGCTTTGTTGTATTATTTCATTTAATACATTTAAAAGTTAAGTTCATTAATTGAGTATTATTTTTAAATAGGTATGGAGAATATCCAGAACTTTGCGGCTTACTTCACAAATATATTAAACCGAAAGATAATATTTTAGTTGTTGGATGTGGTAATTCAAAATTAAGTGAAGGCCTCTATGATGTAGGATACCGGTAAGTTGGCTCTTATTTATTTTCAATTTAATTTTTATGTATACTTACTTATTTTTTTCTTATATTATTAGACAAATCACTAATATTGACATAAGTAAAATTGTAATCAAGCAAATGAAGGCTTTGAATCATGACAAAAGACCTGAGTTGATTTTTGAAGAAATGGATGCAATGAATATGACTTTTGGTTCTGAAAGCTTTTCCGTAGTGTTCGACAAAGGCACATTTGATGCATTAATGACTAACAAAGAAAAAGCCACTATATCTAATGTGTCAAAATATCTCAAGGTAAGTCTCAGTTAATTTATAAGAAAGATTTTTGTCATTCTTGACATAAATATATCTTATTTTACTCATTTTTTCAGGAGGTTGATCGTATATTAAGAATTGGAGGACGTTACATTGTAATATCATTGTTACAAGAACATGTTATGTCATTTCTTTTAGATTATTTTTTGGAAAAGTCTTGGATGATTCGGGTTTGTCGATGCCATGAAGTAGAAGAACGGTCAAATCAGGAAATGAATATTAAATCTTTGCCTGTTTTTATGGTCATTTTTACAAAATTTAAAAAACTGCCTACCATGAAATCGGTATGGAATTCATTATTGATATAACAAAATTTTGTTTTTATTATTGGTTATTTATTATTTTAAATAATTTAATTGATAATATGTTTAGGTTTGTGAGTTGTGTATGTATTCCCCTGATGCACCCTCTCGAGTTGATGGCATAGAAAGCATAAAAGAAGCAGTTCTGGAAGCACAAAAAGTTTCTATGGTGGTTAATGGATTGCAGAGGTCTACAACTGATGGGAAAGAAATGGGATTTGAGGTGAGCCGGCCTCATGATGAGACACCTCGATACTGCCTCAGGATAGTTGAGAGAGCCAATGCCAAGCAAAAGGGGATGACATATGCTGCTTTTGTAGTTCCTCAAGGGAGGTATGTGTTCCAGTTATTTTTATTGAAATATTTTCTACTATATAAGGATGGCTTTGGATTTTCTAAATTCTAATAATATGAAGGCATATTTTCTTACCCTATAGTTCTTCTTCTTCTTTCTCTATCTCCATTGTGCTGTTAAGCATGGATTATAGCCTATAGTTATTGTTATAAATTACTTTTTCAACATGCTAATGATGATCCTGAAGATCTAGAATAAGTATGAATATATAATCAGTAGCATCACTCGACATGATTTTAATTAACTTAGACAGAACTGAAGTCACTTTAGCCCTAGCTACTTTAATCCCTATCTCTTAATTTTCTATCAAACAATGATAGTATTATTGTCATTTGTTTTATTGGAATACTTTATTAGGAACTATAATAATTCTAAATTATAGCAAAACTGTTTTCTTAGTAAAGCTAAAAGTAGCTAGTACTGAGTTGTACTAGATAGATAGCCACTGGGACTGAATGTAAATGTTACTTTGGAAGTAATGGGGTGGGCCCCAAGCATGACACTGCTTAATTAATAATCTTTAATTTTTGAAAGCTTTAAATGAGTAATAATGGTAATAATTGTGATAAAGTGCATGATTTATTATTACTTATAGTTTTGACATATCTATGACTCTGTAGCAGAGAAACAAAACATTCTATGAAGAAAGGATTGTTGAGAATTCGGTCTTGGTAGTTGAAGAATTGAAAGCTAATTTTTAACCAAATAGTTTTTATTTTAACCAACATTTTCAGGCGTTCATCAGGGCAAATAGGGCATTACCCCATCAGGGAGAGAGAGAGAGAGAGAGAGGGTGTGACTGTCTCCTGCTCAACAGTTTCTACATGATTATAGTCAATGAAACTGTGGAGCAGGAGTCAGTCTCTCTCTCTCACTCTCCCCATCACCCTATTTGCCCTGATGAAGGCCTGAAATTCAGACTGAAACTTTGGCTAAAATAAAAACTTTTTGGTTACAAATTAATTTTTAATTCAACTACCGAGAAGACTTCTCACCGACGAAGGGCGAAAGTTCCTGAAAATTTCTATGTATACTTTCAGTGCTGATAACCATTCAGCAGTTGATGCACAATGTATTATAATAATTAAAAAAATTGTTGTCATTACTTATTCATAATCTGGAATTGTTTACAATATGACNAAAAAATATATATATATATATATGTATGTATATAGACCAATTTTGGTGTTTAGTTTGTATCCATGCTAGAATGTATCCATTTTTGGTTGAAAATTGGGTGAATAAGTGGGTTTTAGTGAGACATGGATAATAATATGTGTAAATATAATTTTGTAACATTTATGTTCTTCCCCCACTCTGGCCTTCCTGGCACATCAGCATCAAACTTTTACAGTCATACCTTTTACACTCATTGTTCTCTCTGGCTTGTAAATTAATTTTCCTCATTTCATCTCTCTTCAGTGAAATATGGGAAATCTACATAGATTATTTCAGCTCCTGGATGAAGGAATTTTTTAATCTCTTCTCTAGTTTGACAAGAGACTTGAAAATGTTTTGCATTGTTCATTTAATAGTTTTAATTAATTATAAATGAATTTTCATAGAGTGAAAGGATATTAAAATATGAATATTTTTTCCCATTTAATAGAGAATTTGAATGGATATTTGGAACTCCAGAAGGTCGTCAATTTCTAATTATTGAATCTAAAGTTGATCGACTAGCTGTAATCATACTAAATAGAGGGCATACTTTCACTAGTTTGGATGAAGTTAAAGAGGAGTTAAACTCAATTATACAAGACTTCAAACCTTCAGATTTCAAGGTATGGGATTAATTTATATTTAAAAAAACTTAGGTGTGAGCTACTTAATTTATGATATAGAGCTTAACTACCCTAAAATGTAATTTATATTCTTAATCTATTGTCTAATATGGTGAGACCTATTTTCATTTGGCAAGTAGCCTGAGTTAAGAAGGAGAGATGAATTTTATTATTGATTGCTTGATTACTTACCTCTGGCAATCTGTCTTGCCGTGTTTCTCTTAGAAGTGAAACATATTAGTTATTGAGGTATTTATTTAATATTATATATATGGAGGCAATTGTCATTGAGAAGANATTATTTAATAACATATGTTATTATTACTTTTACATGACATTAATATATGTTGTATGATAATAATACATACTATATAAAATCCCAAATGTCAACTTGTGAGATCTGTTATAAAACTTCTTAATAGCTCTTCTGTAAGCTATTACAAACATTTTCATGTGACTTATGTTTTTGAAAATGGTTAAATTTACCCACAATTACTTGAGAGTTCTTGGCTGAGGAATAGCAGACATGAAGATGAAGAAGGTGTGAACTTTTGTTAATAAGTGTTCTGAAGAAATGTGTTGAAGAAGTACTTTTGAAGTAACTTTAATTTAAAAGTTTTATAAATATTATTTATTTTGTGGTCTTTAATCCCACGTAAATTTAGATAATTTTTAGTGCAAGGGAACAGAATAAAAAATCTAACTGTCCCAGCCAGGACTCGAACCTGGATCCCCTGCTATCCGGGCCGGTGCATTTACCACTTATGCTACCGGGACAAGTCTGATAAGTTATTAAATTCCCCGCACTAGTGTCGAGAGTCCAACCTCCGAGGCCGACGAATATATCGCTTATGCTCGGAGGAGCTGACATTGTCAAGCTGTTTAAATGACTCTTCTTAATTTAATTTTAATTNTCTCTTTTCAGCCCTGAAGAAGCCATCACATGATGTGCGAAAGCTCGGCAAATAACAACAATTTGACTCGGTCCAACCCGGAAGATGAAATGGTAAATACATCTGACGACCGACGAAGCCTACGTGAACATCTAGTGCTAAGTTGTTTTATTCTAAAATAATAAGTTCATAAAGGGCTTATAAACTTAGGAAGAGTTAAAATAAAATCAGCCTTGGAGTAGAAAATTAAAAAATATCTAAAAATCTAATAAAAAAAACCTTAAAAAATACCTTTGTTTTATTTGGGCATTATAAAAAAATATGTCTAAATATCCTTGTAAAATGTTTAAAATACTATTTTATGGTTTAAAATTAGTTTTTAAAACATTTTTATGGAAATCATGTATTAGGGAAGTTATTTAGGTTATATTATATATGTCCCAATGAGCAATAAATCTAGATCCAGGGTAGAAATATACTTACAGTTATGTTCATGTTTCACCCAAGAGGTTTTATTATATATTATCATGTTAATTGTGCATCTTAGAGGGTTTGCCCCATTCACTATTCACTATCTACCAGGTTGTTTAATAAGTTTTGCTTATTTGATAAGAAAAACAATTTTATGGTTTGAAGTACACTTTATTATTCTGTATAGCCTCCCTGAACATCAATACACTTGTTCCAATGAGATTAAAATTAATGAATTCTATCCCTGAAATGAGAATCTGGAAGGGCTTCAACTATGTATTTCTACAGCTGATGTGACCTCACCATTTGATAAAAAATGCTTTCCAACATGAATTATTTTAGGTCTGGAAAGAGGTGGAAGTAACTAGGGGCCAAATCTGGTGAATAAAATGGATGCTCCAACAATTTGAACTTTAATTCATTGATTTTAGTCATTGTCAAAATGCTCTTGTGACACATGCATTGTCCTGATAAAAAAAAATTGTTTTCTTCTGCAAACTGGACCTTTCTTCACTTATTTTTTCTATCAGCTGGCCTAAAAAGTTACAATAATATTCAGAATTTAATGTTTTACCAGTTTGCAAGTAATCTAAAAAAAAACCTTACTATCACATCCCAAAAAAATGTATACTTACTCATTCTTGGCCGATTTCAGGACACAAAATCATTTCGAGTCGAAGAACCAGGTTGACACACCTCTTTAACCTCTTGTTTTGATTCAGGATCATAGTAATAGACCCAAGTCTCATCCCTAATTATGAATCGACATGTAAAATCCACTTTATCCTTTCGAAAACGCTCTAAATGTTGCTGAGAAAGTCACATGTGAATGTGTTTTTGTTTCATGTGGCACCAATTGTGCACATATCTTTCTGAAAGCCAATACTTCGGTTAAAATATTGCTTACGCTGCCCAATGAGATGCCTAGGGCATCTTCTAAATTTCTTTCAGTCACTTAAAAATTTTTCTATATGTTATCCTGTATTTTTTCTAAGATTTCTGGTGTTGTTGCTGTTTTTGGACGTCCCTGATGTTGATCGTCTTCGAGGCTTGTATGCCCAAGTTTAAATTATTAACCCATCTTTCTACTGTACTAATTGGAGGAGAAGATTTCTTATTCACTTTCAACATTTACTCATAAATTTCTTTTGCTTAACCTTCTAAAAATTAAAAATAAATTGCTGCATGATACTTGATTTTTTCCATTGTAAAAAAATAATGTGACATGTCGATACTAAATAGCTTGTAAACAAAGAATGAATTGACTAATTAAAATATAACTTCAAATATGTTCTTATGAAGAGTGTAGCAGTATAACAAAAAAAAAAAAAAAATTAGGCTAGTAGTAATGCCCTCTCGTATTGAACTACAAAATTTATTGAACAACCTAGTAGCTTTGAGCTAGACTTTTCTAGCTTAACTTACCTCATTCACAAGAATTAATCATCTCTTCTTTTCAGCCTGTAGTATCAAAATTAGATTTCCCTTGTTTCTATGTCTGTTTTTCTTTAATGAAGCAACCGGCATGTTAAATCTGTTTACAATAAAATTACAGTATATGTGTGATTTTTCAATCATATATTGCATTATATAAATTGAAAAAAATACTTTCTACATCTTTCATTCTCTATAAATATATCTCTTACACTTATAACAGATGAATTCATAAATTTTAAATGTTATCTCTATTTGTATTCTTACTCTTCAAATAAAGTATATATTATGAAGAAAGTATTATCAGGAATTTGGTCTTGATCTTGTTCTGAAAGACCCTTTTTCCCTTTCTGACTTGTAACGTCATTTATAAAATCCCCTGCATCATTCAAAATTGTACTGCTGCATAAATAGGACCAACAAAGAACCCCATAAAAAGAAAATCAGCAACCATAAACATGACATTAAATATTTAAAAAAAACCACTGCTGCTCTTTCAAAACACTCTACTACTGACAAATATACAGTGATATTTCCACAAACCTCAAGCCATTTAAACTGTCTCATTCGTACCCCACTCCTACATCCGTTTCCTGTTTTTCCACTACACTCAAATAAGTTTTTTAAAAACAGATCAGTCATCATGTAGACAATGACAAAACAGCAAACTATATTTCTTCCATGTACAGTAATATTTTTCACATTTTAAAACAAAAATCTCCATTAGACCACCTCGTAGCTTTTTCCCCCTCTCTTCCCTTCCCTACATATTCCCACAAACCTCCAGCCATCTAATCCCTCTTATCCTTACCCCATTCCTACATCTGTTACCTGTTCACTTCCACAATTCTCAAAAAAAATTTAAAGAAACAGATCAGTCATGATGTAAGTTCTGTTGAGCACGAGTTTCTCACTCCCCATCACCCTATTTGGTATGTTACTCTCAGAATATTATAAATTTTTTTTTTCTTTCTAATATGTTCAGTATCCAGTTTTCATTCATTTTATATAGTCGATTACACACAGTTTTATATTTTCATATATTTATTCTTTTTTAAATAGTAAAACGACATATAGACATGTTTCTGTATTATTTTTATATGTTTATTTTTCATATTCAGCCCCGATGAAGGCCTGAAATTCAGGTCGAAATGTTGACTAAAATTAAACCTTTTTTGGTTACAAATTAGTTTTTAATTCTTCAACTACCAAGACCGAATTTCTGATAATCCTCTGCTCAACAATTTACCTCCAAACTATTATTTATTTAAAGTTTTTCTTAAAATTAAAGTTCCTAGTTTGGAAACAGGGCGTCTACTGTCAGGGGTCATTAAATCCTAACTTCATATTTTTATTTCCACTACCAAATTATAAGAAACAATTAATGATAATTATTTTTCAGCCTTTGCTTAAGGCTATGTTCAGCTATCCTCCAAGCTTCTTGGAACCACTGCCATTCTCTACGATCTTATACTGTTTCAGGGACCTATGTCCTAGGAAGCTATGTATTTTAGTGGCAAATTTTTTATCATTAGGTGATAGACTATGTTGGGTCCTGGAGAAAAGCCTCTTATACATTAAACAGGATTTGTTTGCTTCAATTCTGAGTATTTATTATTACTTGTGAAGTATAAGTGATGCAATTCACATTCCTATTTAGATTTAAATTTAAATTTAAAAGTATTTCCATTACAGTACGTAAGGTAAGAACTATTTTAATTAGCTTGAAAAATCTAAATCATGTTTAGTTTCTACATTTTTATGGTGAATTATATTATCAGAAAAGGTATATTTTTTTTTACCTTTATTTACTTATTACATTCTGTTAAAAATAAAAACATAGAAAAGGTATATTAGATTAGATTTTTAAATGCGTAAGAAAATAACCATTGTTTAATAATTTGCTATTTTTTTTCTCTATCTCCAAGAAACCAATACTCTATCTGTCAGTTGGAGGAGACCTTGGCATGAGAAATGAAATTTGTTCTGGTGAAAGTGCACTTTCAGGGAAGTATATTGTTGAAGAATCACAACCAGAGAAAGGAGTTATCTTGAGGCGCCTTTATTTTCTTTCCAATAAAAGTGCCATTCAGTCAGAGGCCAAAGTTCGGAAAGGTATTTCATATATTAGTTTATAATCTATATAATGTGAGGTTTAAATATTATTAGAAAAATGGAATTTTCTATGAATAAAATTATGCACTCAATTTAAATGGATGAAATTGTATTGTAAGACTAACTTCTGAGAAACATTAGGGTGGAAAGGAAACAAATAGCTTCAGAGAAGTAAGATAAGAGATTGGTGAAAAACAATGAGCCAGATATTAAAATGTAACATATATTATGTGTATTATTATTATCTCCAACTAAATAGTACAAATTGTTGAAATATACAGTATAGTTTGTTCAACTCAAACTGATTCTTGAAGAAAATATCTTAGAAATATTCTTCAATCCACCTTTGTGTCTATCTTTACTTCCCCACTCACAGTGATACTCCAGAACATCCAACTCCCATAGCCATGCTCTGTCTGTATGATATTATTTCCACTGACAATTTCTCTACTCTTCTCAAGTCCGTTTTCAACTACATACTGACCCATAGATGTTAACTATTTTCCTGATATCTTGAATTTATTCATATGCAAAAAATCTTGTTTTCTTCCATTTATCCATGCTTTTTTTTTAATGATCTTAATTTTTACCACAGTCCCAATTTAATTAAAAATCTCATATTGGCTAAGTCTCTTGCTTGAGCTATGTTCAAGAGGTACAGGTATCCCCCATTTCTTAGGAAGTTCAACTAGCTATCCTGTCTCATAAAGAAAAAACTAGGTAAGGCATTTAATGCCTTCCTATCAAGCCTTTCAGTAGCAGACAAATCCCTCACAGAAATCTGAAGCACCATGGACCTTCTGCCCCCTTGCAACGAGAAGATGGTTCCTGAGCTTTTTTCAACTAATATAAGAATGTTTTTGATCATCCTGTAACTTGCTCAGGGGATAGTCTAGGGTTTTCTTGTGCACTGGCAGAATCGGTTTTAAACTTCACTTTGTTTTTTTGTGAGAGTTTCATAGTTATTCTTCTAAATTGCCTTACTAATCAGAGAATTAACACTGCCTTTATATGGTGCCCTTAAGCTTTTAAAAGCCCCACATTTCTCTCACTTGATTATAACCTAGGGTTCTATCAATTTTCTGGCAAAATTTCTCTCAAGAGTCATTATCCTTTGTAACTATCTCCTTGACAAACTCAGAGCTCTTTAGAATGTCCTGTCCTGGTTGCAGTTTGATGCTAGGTAATTTTGATATGCTTTCTTCTTCATTACCATTGATATGGTACTACTTCATTCTATCTTCTATCTCTTCAGACTGCTAATTTGGTTGTTACCTACGTTTTTTTTTCAGTGCCTCATCGGCTGCCGAGTGAATGCATTCTCTTAAATGGTTTAGGTCATTATCTTTCAAGCATACTGCCATATTGGCCCAGACTATACCCCCACACTATCCTCAGCAAGAAGGTATAGCTTAACTGAATGCTTCGTTTCAAATTCCCTAACAATTTTATGAAAGCAAACTAGTGTATTTACTAATAGCCAATTTTTTCAATGAAAGTATTCCAAGTATAAATCAAAACAAGTCTAAAATTGAATATTATCCTACGACATTTCATTTTCTTCACAAATTCAATCCTGCTACCATCTATATGCATATTTATATTTATAATTTCTCCTTTTTGTCTGATAAATAGGGCCTTCGATTTAAAAGAACTAAACTTCATCATTCAATAACTTGCAGAACTTTAATCATTTTAGTAATTATCATCTGGAAATGTATATTTGTCAAAAGAGTAGTTTTCCTGTCTGAAAAATGGGATTTAGAATTGATCATATGATCCTTAAAACTGTATGGCATGCAAATAATACAAGCAGGTAAATAGTAAGGAAAGTGATTTGAAAATAGGAATAATTGGAATAGCTATACCATACCACTTTTTGTTTGTGTAACAAAGGCCACTTGTTACAAGAAATAATGCAATATTTTATTATTTTCCACTGTAAAGAAATAACAATAATATCACATTGGTTAGGTTTTAGTTGTGAAGTGGATCTGCCAAATCAGTGGGCTTGAGTTAATTAGCTTTATGGAATATCTCATCTAATTACAGAAAAATTATTTTTTTAATTATTATTCAACTGTTAACCAGAAATCAACTTTAAAAAAAATTATAAATTTATTAAAGTGAATATTAATTAAATTATATAAAAATTTAAATATTGATTAAGAATTACATTTATTTTTAAAAATATCAAATTTATAGATTTTATACAGTGCCCTTATTTGCTTCAACAGTTGAAAGTAACTAACATACTTCAAACTTCAAAGTAAGAAAAAAACTAACATACCCTCATATACACTATGAGGTTACTCTTTGAAAACAAATTATTGGTATTTATCTATATGAAAGTAAAAAAAATTAATAAAAATTTAAAGAATTGAGTAACAAATCGCTTTTAGCTTAACCTATTTCCTGGGAACTGGAGTGGTAGCTTGTATTCCACATTTCACTGCACAACTATATTATTTTAAAATACAAAACTTGAGTAACAACATTACTTTTGTTTATTTTATTATTTAAAAAAAAATTGAAGCTTTTGCTGAGTATACCTAATTTTGCATGATTTCTCTTTTACTTTACACAGTAAGCCATCAAACATTATATGTATCCAGGGGTTCCATCACTCCTCCCTACGTATCCAATAAAACCATCCATTCTGACCTTCAAGTACCTTTTGTTTCCTAGCTCATCCCCACCAGGTTTGATAAGTTCCACACAAACCTCCAAGGACATCTTAATCCTCTAGTCCTCTCCCTGGCATCCCACGTTCATCCCGACCACCCTCCCTGACGCCTCAAGAGGAGGTGGCCAAGGGACCTTCTACTCCAGCCAGTTTAGTTAAAATATCAAGGGAGTGAATGCACTGGCATTTTTCTCCCCCTCTGACTCCCTGCCTAGTCTCCTTCTTAACCTACGATAAGGAGAAGATGGGTGCCAGATAGTCTATCAAGGGTTAATAAGCAAGGACAACAATGTACCCCATCAAAAATTACAGTTTATAGAAAATGTACAGAATAATTTTTTTTTAAATAAAGAATTATATATATATATAAAACTTTACACAGAGTAATGGTTGTGTAGTCTATAGTTTACTTCAATATAATTTAAAGCTTACTTCTAATATTGAAAAACACTTATTGCTATGCATTCATTGATGTATTTGTAATTTCAGTAAAGACAAGGAAAGGTGGAGTACGAGCTCTCGTTGACACGACATCCTTATCTTGCAGCCATCATGGCTATATGACAATTGGTGCTTCTACTGTTCTTGATGGTATTTTTAAAAATAATTATTTTCCAAGTAAAAAATAACTTGAAATTAAAACAGTTTCACAACACACAATCTACTGTTTAGAAACAGAAGTATTAGAATTAATAACATAAACTTAAGAAATAAGAGGTTTTCTTTTAAAATACAATAAATAAGGAATTCGTAATGGACTCTCTCTAGTTTATGCCTACCCATAAAAAATAATATTTGCCCTGTCTTTTCTAGAATAAAATAAGTAGGTGTAAATGTAATTTTATATTGTATATATGTATATATATAGAGAGAGATTGATTAACATCTAGTAATATCTAATGTGGAAATATATATTTCTAAAAATAGTTCTCACCTTTTTTTCTTTTTTTTTAAATATAAATTTGTAGAAAAGTATGTTTTATAAATTGTCTCTGTAATGGCTCACATTAATTTAATAATATGTTGGCTCAGGATTAATAATTGTTTTATACTGAATAAATACTGATTTTATGAAAATAATTTCCTTGCTTATTAAAAAAAGTAAATTAATCTAACATTATGTATTATACCTTATGTTGTAGTACAATCAGAAGGTAAAGTACTAGTTATTGGCCTGGGAGGTGGAGGTCTCTGTTCATTTTTTCGGAAGGTTTTTCCAAAATCCACGATTACTGCAATAGAGCTCGATGCTGAAGTCCTAAATATCGCTGTTGATTATT
Source organism: Oncopeltus fasciatus (assembly GCA_000696205.2). Lineage (NCBI taxonomy): Eukaryota > Metazoa > Arthropoda > Insecta > Hemiptera > Lygaeidae > Oncopeltus > Oncopeltus fasciatus. The sequence continues at coordinate 216,798 of KZ808318.1, forward strand.
TCGGCTTAGTTCAAGATAAGCAGTTAATAGTTTATATTAAGGATGGTTTGTTATATCTCAAAGAATCAGAGGAACGAGGTAAGTGAAATTTAAGTTATTTTCTTTACATTTGTAGTCCCTCTTCACTCACAATTATCACTTCTTGTGTGTTCACGATAATGGGATTTAAAAAAAAAAGAATTTTAATTCTTCACTGATTCTACATAGAAAAGAAATAAAGATTCTGTATATAATTTTATTTATTTATTTTTCAGTTGGCTTTACATAACTTAAAGATCTTTAACTGCATGGATTTGCCTCCTCTCCATGAGAATCGGCTTTCCTATTTCTTCATTCAATCCCATTAAATCTCTCTTTGTTATATCATTCCATCTCGTACATAGTCTCCCATTAGGTTAGCCAGAAGGCCATTGCTGTATTTATTGTCATGAACAGAGGTCAATGACAATAAATTGCTTGAAATGAGCATGGATTGTTCCATTACTATGCACCAACTATAATGGTGCATAATTCACTCCTTTGTTTCTTGAACTGTTCTCTTGTCCTCCTCCTCCATAATCCGAAGGCTCTATCTCATTTGGGGTTCATTATCGTTCACCGAACTTTAAGCTCAAATCTTTCAATTTTGCTCTAGGGTATTTGTTGTACTCCACATCACAGCCTTACAATAATACTAGGTTTGACTATACATTGCTTTACTTAAAATGTTAAAAAAGTGAGAAGAATAATCAATTTCCACTGGCCATTTTTTGATCAACCTCCCTAAATTGGTCATTAATAGAGCTACTATTGATTCGAGGAATTTGAAGTGTACTACTTTTGGAAAGGTTATTATTTTCATTTATGTTCTTCCATAAATAAATAGTTCTTATTTACTATTAGATGATTTTAGTTGGGATTCGGCCAAGGTGTATCCTTGCACCAGATCCAAAAAAATACAAATTTAAAAGAAGGTGTATTTTAAAAAAAGATTATCTGCCAACATTTCGGCTTACATTGTAAGCCATCTCCAGGGCTATAGAAATACAATGAGAATACAATAATAATTGACAATATTATAATACAGAATTACCATAATGTAATGTGATATCAAAAGTATGAATGTAGAAAGATATGTAAGTGAATCTTAAAAACATGCAGATAACAATTTATTAATAAATAATTGAATAACATTAAAACAATAATTTTCCACACCTGTTTAACATGAAGACGAGAGAGGACGTCCTGTCCCTAAGTTCACATTTCCATGACTTAGAGAAAAATATAATTTTTGAAAAAGACACCGTAGGTGGTGGAAGGGTGGGGGGGGGGAGGTAAGAGGCGGAAGATACAAAGGGAGAGCAGCCTGTTTCAAAAGAGGGCAATGAAATGGACAGAGGAAAAAAGGAAGGGTATTATTGGGAATGAGTAACTTTGGAACTAGGAAAAATGTTTGACATGTTTATTTTGAAGGAGGGCTAATGGTTTTTAGGATGTTGAAAATGTTTGAATAAGTTGAAGAAATTTGTACTCTGTCAGTTCTGTCTTTAACTGGATTGTGTTGTAAGTTAATGTGAACGGTTTCAGATAAAAGGTGTTTGTGTTTATAGGGTTCAGTGGAAAGAATGGTTATGCTCTCGAAGTCAAATGTTTTATCAAATTTTTTATCAAGTATTTATCCCTGAATGAATATTTCTTTTGAAGTACTTCTTTTTTTCTAAATCCAGCCTGGTAATTGCGCATGGTATTTTTATAATATGGATTCTTTCTGTTTAGCATGATATATGTAAGAATTTTTATGCATTCTAAGTGAAAGGCTATGCCTCTTGAAATTTTGGCATTCTGTCATCAAACCTTTCTAGGGCATGTGAGAGCTGTGCTCCAACTTTCTGGTACCTTCTCGTCCACTTTTGATTAACTTACTTGGCAAGCTACTAAGCTATTTATTCTGGGATCTTTTTAAATTTCAGTTTTGATCTTGCAATTTGAACATCAAGATAGTCAGGTTCATCTGCTGAATTGAATCTTGCTCCAGATTTTCTACTTGTTCCATATCATCAATCATCTGCAAAAATATGGCTTGCTGCTGTCATGCTGACCTCATATTTTTCTAGATTCATTATTTTTTTTTTTTTTTCATCTGTCCTTGATGGCTTTCAGTAGTGGTCTATAAACCTTTTCTTTTTCGTGTTTCTCCTTAGCTTCTTTCACCCCTGATGGCTCCTTTTAATTATTCTCCACCTCTTCTCAGTGTTTGTTAACATCTAAAAGGGTTGGAACCTATCCTGCTGCTCAGTTGAAAGATGTTTGAGTTTAGAGATTTCTAAATACTTTTTTTTGTTTGATGTATGTAATAGCCTGCTGAATTTAATCTGAATCACCATTGGGTATATGGTAACTTTCAACTTCGAAGGAACAAGCTCCTGTGCCTTTTTTTATTTATTGAGACATAATCAATCTGGTTTCCCCAGCCTTGTCCAGGAAGTCATGTTGATGACGTGCTACAGCCAACCAGATTTTTCCAACTATTAGCTTACACATCTTGTGCCATTATAGTTGCTCATTTCCTGAGGCTATGAGCTCCTATGGTAGTGTTATAATGTTTTTTCCTTCCAATCTTTGTTTTGATATCTCCTAATACAATTTTACATGATATTTTTTTATTTAGTCATAGACTGTTTCTAACACTTGCTGAAGTTTTATTTTGTATATTCACCTTGATTAAATTTTTACTATATAATAGACAACTTTTCTTTTTTCTCAATATAAATATTTAAAAATTGAACATTTACTTTGTGACTATAATAGTTTTTA
>KZ808319.1:17491-32761 GCA_000696205.2 Oncopeltus fasciatus
AAAAAAAAAAAAAAAAAAAAAAAAAAAAAAAAAAAAAAAAAAAAAAAAAAAAAAAAAAAAAATATCTACTAATTATATAACCACTCTAATTATTTTCGTATAATAATTTATAATTATATATTTTGTAATATAGAAATATATGTATTTATATTTCAGTTACCATAGACTATGTTATCGTTAGCTAAAAACAGAATTCTAATGATGATTCACTGTTTTCAAAATCAACTAGTATTTTCTTACATTTTGAATATTTATGGGCACTGATAGTCATGAGAATCAGTAATTAAGGATTTGATAAGGATCAGATTTCGTGTTCTGAATCCGTTAAAGTCTGACGTTATGCTGAGCATCTTTCAAAATGTTGGAGGTTAGATACATTTAGATACGTAACTTTCTAAGGTTTCTTGTTCAAGTTTCGCAAATAGCTGGGCCCATTTACAGTACCAAAAATGTATGGCACTGTTATTTGTTTAAGAACGAAGGCCAACTAAATATTTATATAATTTACTACTTAAAAAAAATGTTAATTATCAAAATTTAAATATATATTTTGAAGTAAGATAAAGTGGGCAAAGTCATCCGCCTCTTCACAAATTTTTTTGTTCCCGTCAGTAAAGGCCAGTAAAGCTTTTAGGGTGTTAAATGACTATAAGCCGATATTTGTATAGCATTGTTATTTATGTATCATTTGGGAGAAGTAGGAAGTAGCAAATTAATAAAGCACAATAAAAACTAGTTATCAAAATAGATAAAATATTTGATTTATTTAAACGGGACTAACAGAGAGCAAAATAGTTTATTCAAATATTGCCAAATGACTCTTCACTTTTTAAGCAATTATCTATCATTGACAAATAATTATTTAATAATAACGGAAATTACTAAAATAAAAACTAAAGTCAATCATAATTATCTTCATGTATAATAATGCTCTTTAGATGTACTGAATACATTTAGAAAAGTAATGAAAATTGCTACTTAGATGTCTAATGATTGTCAACCATTTTATCTTTAACAATAATTTATTAAAATAATATCAAGTATAATTTAAAAAAAATAATATCATTATTTTCTCATAACCAATTTTATTGTGAAACATGACAGTCTCGTGAATGAATATATAAGAATCACTAAAAAGCGACGTTCATACATTCCGTTTTTAATATCACTTTAAGCTGTGCTGTGTAGCATATAACACCCAACTATGTCGATTTACATTCTGCAACTTGACTTACATTAAAGGAGAATGACATAAAATATTTTGCTAAAATACAGAATTACTGCTCCCCAAAGTATAATATAATTGTAATATATATCATATAATAGTTTAAAGTATATTATTAAAATATTATACTACGGAATTTATAAGAAATTTCGACATTTATTAATTATTCCGCATTAAATTTTAAAATGGATTCCATTTGTTATTGTAGGATATGCTGTGCTGTACATAGTAAAAAAATTTGATACTTTAAATCCTGTTCATGCCGATACCAATTTTCGGCGCAAGCTATTTTTTAATTTCATGTGATTACTCCACCCACCTCCCTGTGAAGGCGGGCGTCCAAGTCAGTGTGCTCGGACCCATCAATTTCATCTTGAACGCTGCAGACATCCCCATCTATCCTAATACCCTCCCTCCTGGCCCTATTTGATAAAGACCAAACAATCCTCTTTTCTCATATTGAATTCAAACCGCTTCCAATATTTTATAAAGAAAATGGATAATTAAAATAAATGAGTCCAATGCATACAGGCAAATTTTCAACTAAGGAAAGATTTTCCAAATAAGATTCCTATACCTCCCTATGATTCAGGCAATTACAGTTGAACAAGAGTTCTCACCTCACAGCATAAAATAAACTGAATCTCCTAGGATTAGGAATTATTTGGATGTCTGTGGTACCGCTAAGCCTCACATCTTCCAGCGTACCGCTCTTATCAATCCAAAGTCTTAGGAATAATTGTAAATGACCCTTATTATTTGTCCAACTCCACCCTCCATCACAATTTTAATTTCCTGTATGTGTAAGATCTCATCACTACCCGCTTTGCATTCGTCATAGCATGTACTATTTTAGCCTAATTCATATGCCCAATCCCTGTCGTCGGACTCCAATACTTACAATACTCCCTGGCGACTAAAACAAAAATAGCTTCGTGACTTCTTGGGCTTTGATACCTAAATTTCTTGGGAATGGGGTCAATTGACCCCTTTCTCCTTATTAATTTATTTTTGTGTATGTATATATTTATTTTCTAAGACAAATAGCAAAGATTTATCATAAACGGAATGTAATATACCAAAAAAAATTAATGAATAATCGTTATACAATTTCATTCTATGAGACAATGAAATATTTTTCCTCTAAATTTGTATTATTTAAGGACTTTAAAATGGTGTTTGAATTGTAAAATCATTATTTATCCAATAGAATAAAACTGGAAAACTGAAATATTGGAATAATTTACTAATACAAACAACAGATTAATCATTAAGACCACATTAATATTCTCATGATATCAGAATCATCCTTTATTTATTTTGCTGAGAGAACATTAATTTTCCTTAAATTTATGTTCTTCATTTTTACGAATATATATGCGAAAGAACATTTTTTTAAAATCATTATGAATGTTCACGTAGGCTTCCACAGTGAATGTTGAGCACTTATCTGTAACCCTTATTTCTCCATTTGTAAAATCAAAGTAGTTTTATACATGTCCACCAAATCTGCTTAGTATACTCTACTCTGGTGTGAAGGATTATTGTTATTATTCAATATTTTCAGTAATAAGAATTATAATTAACCTTCAATAAACAATGAACCCTACACAACGAATAAGTGACGTGCATAAGGGGGTAGACGTCGAATACACTGTTTTGAAATTCCACTAAGGAAACCTCCCTACAGAGTCTTTTGAATTTTTCAGCCCTTGTTTCCCTCGCGAATCTTTTGTGTTCATTGATTTTTCATTGCGTGCATGAGGCCTTTCAACATTGATTGCTGAAGAAAAAATCCTACAGTGTACACCACTCAACTTTACCATCCTGAGGAACAAAAGTTATTTCCGAATATAATAATAATAATTATATATATATATACAGTTATAATATATATNAATATATATTATAACTGTATATATATATATAATTATTATTATTATGTTCGGAAATAACTTTTGTTCCTCAGTATGGTAAAGTTGAGTGGTGTACACTGTAGGAAATAAAATTAGCACAAAAAAAAATGTATTAAAATCAAAATTAAGACGAAGTTAATGATGGTAAGTAGACTAAATTTACCCAATGCAAATACTAATAATAAATGACGATTTAAAAACAAACTGTTTGTGACGACTGTGTTTGGATGGCATTAAGTACAATATCAGTGGAGCAGATTAAACATTATTAGGAAGTTAGATGAGGAATGAGGATAGCCAAAAATAACTTCTTCATAAGACTAAGAATACATTATCCTAGCTGCTGAGTGTGGTCTGTAGTAGAGTCTTGGACCCGAAGTACCAAGATCAAGTTTAGTTAAGCTAGAAGTGTTCAAAATGTTGAGTGAATAGTTCAAGAGGAAATCAACTGTATTATGTTTATGTGTGTGTGTTTTATCAAATCTACTGGTACCAATAAGTGTGGTATTAAAATTGACTCCAAGTCAGCAACTTATGTAAAACATTGATGTGTCTTAGCAAAAATACAGGAAGATAGTACTTTTCGCTAAATCTTTGCAAACCATTCGTTTGTGAAATATGATAAAGCTTTGTATACATTTACATATATTAGTAAGTGCTACTTGATCCCATGAACAATACACTACGTTCCCTCCAAAGAGAAGGCCTGTAATGAATGAAGTCATGCTTGAGAAGCCTCACAAATCTCACAAAGAGACGACATGCAATCTCTGGAACGCTGAATCCTCAAATCCAAGATCCAAGTGAGCATTGTTTCACTCTCTCTCTCTCCTTAAGATCCGTCCACGCGCACACCTTGGGCGTGCATGAGTGTCGACCGGCAGATAACCAGGCTGGAGCGCTACCACCACGGGCGGCCATTTGCATATGAAGAGGAGAGACGGATCCCGAGAGAGAGGCCTGTACTACAGCTGATTAGATTATCAAAACAGCTGGTTCCTGGCAGACAGCTCCTCTTGCTAGAGCTGAGGCTAGAACAATAGCAGCTCAGCAGGATAAACCCGGGCTCAAGCCTTCCACCACCTTCCACTGAAGGTGGAGGGAAAATTCAACCCCCGAATTTCTTCAGTGGCAGAAATGTGTCCTCATGAAAGCATTAGATAACTTATTTGCATTTATCTCAAACAGCATCAGAGCATCAGCATCATAACTATTTATATATTCAGGTTTAATGGTATAAAAGTTGCATTCATTGATGAGGGTGTAATTTCAAAAAGTCATCAGTAACTAACATAATATTAGGAAGTTGTAGCCCAATGATTATTCATGAAAGCTCACCAATTATTAGCAGAATGACGAATGTAAAATAAAAATTATTGTTTAATTTCCAATCAATTTCTGTTTCAATGTCTGAATACAAAAGTTTAGTTACCGACTTATCAAATATCTTAAGAATGTCGGTGTAAGTGTATATACATTGGACCAAATAGCTACATCCACTGTCTTAACACAAATGCCCCCCCCCCCTCTACCAGTTTGGGCATATGATTTTTGGTAAGGCGAAATCGTCTTTATTCAACTAGCTATCACCTAATGAGGGCTTTAAGCTTTTCAGCTTTGCGTGGAAAATTAATTTTCTGGAAAGAGAGTGGAGAGTTATTTTCTAAAGGCCATATAAAATATATAGATAAAATATGTTCTTCATTAAATGGAGTTTTTTTTAACTGTAGGTATTATTACTAAATTATTTTTTGGGGTTTGGTTAAGTAGACTAAAAAAAAATACTAATTTTTAAAAAAAAGTTTATTAAAAAAAAATTATTTGCCGACTTATATTGTAAGCATTCTACAGGGCTAACATGAAGACGAGAGGGGACGTCCTGTCTCTAAGTTCACATTTCCATGATAAGACGTCCCTCTCGTCTTCATGATAGCCCTGGAGATGGCTTACAATGTAAGCCGAAACGCCGGCAGATAATCATTTTAAAAAATTCCCTTTTTTTTTTTAAATTTGTATTTTTTTTTCTGATCTACCTTGACCGAACCCCAACCTAAATCATCTAAAAGTTCTTCATTAAATTTCCTTTGATGCCTAGGAATAGAAATCTTCTAATCAATAGCTACTATATTCATACTTAGATAGCCCTTAATTAATGTAACCATATGTTTGTTTACAAAATTAATTTACAGAGGGTTAATTTCCATTTAGGACCTTTGGGTTGGTGGAATCTGAAAATTTTCTTTATTATTTTTTTGTTTAAAAATTCAATAATGATCAATACATTTTACAAATATAATGCTATCACAAAATTTTTGTATTTTAACTTGATTGTTTGACTGATAAAGCATAGGAAAAATTAATGAATTCATATTATGCAACGAACATTGTACTTGAGAAATATATATTGGCATTATTGTGCACATACTTGCACATGGCTGATATGAAAATCATTGAAATTGATAAGTTGAATAGAGGGGCCGATACTTTTTTTGGGTACTGACTCAGACAACAATGTTGACAATACATTTTAACTTCAGGGTTTCGAAGAAAGATTTTACACAATAGTCTTAGTGTTTTCCATCAAATTTTAGTAGAAGCAATATTGCTCACCCAATGCATACCTCTAAAGCAATAATGTGGGAAAGACATCCCCCATTTTCCAGGGGTAAAGTACAGATAATTGTGGGAAGCTCAAGGTTAACTAGGGCTCTGAAATAATGACGCCATTCATTTCCCTAATACAGACTAGTAGTCCTACTTGCGTTTCTCCACATACCAGCTGGCGTGTTACCCAAGACAAGCAGGCAGGCAGAAGGATCACCAGGCATAGATGGGGCATTACACACTAGTTCTGTTTGGTAACACGATCTAGACACTGTAGGGCTATATATTAGTCTAGAGTGGGTAAATTAGTGGCCTATATATACTAAGCTTCGAATACAGGAATAATACCCCATACATGTAATGTATTTTACACTAGTTGCAAAGCTGGATTTACAAGTACGTTATTTTCAGTGGTATACAAAATTATCTAAAATACTGTTAGTCTCTTACTGTACGGTTTAGCAGGCATATTGACTAACATATAGGAGTCAGACATTAGTGCATAACTGATTTAATTAGATCATCTGGAGATCTGACGAGAATTACGAAAGTTGTCACTCTCGCCCTTGAGCAGAATCGGTCTGTGGGCTGTTGTGCAGCTGAGATGACAAACAGATGGCTCGTTCTACTGAATATCGGATGCTGAAAGTGGAAATGGAAGTTGGTATTGTAAAGTGCATGATTCCGCCTCGCAGGAACATTGTAAGCCAAAAGAACATTCCTCTGCATCGTACTCATAGAGAACTTATTCAAACTGCAATTTTATGTATGCAACATTTTTTAAAAATTACTTATAAGAATTACTTACGAAAAAGTTTTGTACTTATCACTACTGTGAACGACTAGCAATCGTTTAAAATCTGCTATTAAGTTTTGGGTTGAGCTCTTGGCGATGATTTCAGACTAAAAGAAAGTATTTGAGCATTTCATCAAATATATATCTTAAGTGAGACACACAATTGTAGACAAAGAAAATTTTCTTTCTCAGTAAGTGCAATTTTGTATCGTTCTATAAAATTTTAACAATAAGCATATATAAAGGAAGATATTAAGATATAAGATAATTCGCGGTCGTCATTAAATCCTTAAAGCAATATTACGTCTCATTTGGATCTCGAGATCAGTTCTTTGCTACAATATATATCAACCCACACTGAACCATAACCATATGACAGAGGGATGTCATGTGTAGCGGGCTCCACTCCTACGGGTGTACTCGAACCCTCTGCCATCTATTCCCTGATGGAAGATGGAGGTGGCAGAGGGAAATAGCATTAATCAGTGATGTTGTTGGTTGGAGCAGTGGGTGCGAACGACCAACACCTCCCCGAACTCCTCCGAGCACGTACTCCTCACCATGACTAATGCCGAGAGTTCTCTGCTGACGTGATGTCTCAGCTCGGCACGTCACTTGACTTTCTCAAGCCTCGCCTATATTGGCCGATAACATTTGCCCAATACCTGAAACTATTGCTAAAATTTCGTACTTTTACTAAGTACGATAATGAGGTTATTACCGGTGCTAAAACAATAATTATTTTTTCATGAGAATTAACTATGCACAAACTAATCTTAGAAAGAGTAAAGGATATTTCCAATTGAACATGTATACATGTACTAAAGCATGTAAATAATAAATAAATATGTATACACAAACATACGATAATTAAACTTTAATTTTTCGAGGTAAATTTTGCTCTATAAATTAATATTTGTAATTTACGAATATTAAATAATACAATCTGATTTGTTGAATACATACAAAAATATGTTGAAACATATTTTTCTAAATATTAACAATTTTATTTTTTCCAAAATTTTTAGTTTAAAATTATTGAAAAAAAGAAAAGAAATAGAAATGAGATGTTCTAAAGGAATTATGCGAAAGGTGGCTTACGAACACTCAAAGCTTTTAGGCATTAACCTTGTGTGACGTAGATAAAGGAAGGTGTTGGGGCGGAGGGCAATTTTGTCAATAATACGGACAAATGTGAGGGAGAGAGGGGTTTGGAGTATGAATAAGTGGTGGGGAATCGGGGTGCCATCTGTGGATGGGTCGGCGGATTGTGATCAGGCCTGATGGTATCATGGCGCATCTAAAAGCCTCACAGCTCGTGTGCAATAGCGAACCATGAGGGCGCACTCCTGGAAGGTAATGTAGCTGTTTTAAAGAGCGCATTAAGCTGTCAGTGTATAGGGGCGTCGGAGCGTGGCTCGCTCTGTTGACCGAGACAATTACAGCTGTTTGCCCTCCCTCGTCGAGAGCTATTACTTCCCCCACCCACCCACCCCTCCATTTCCTTCTCACTGCCCTCAAAATGTTCAATTTATTACGCCAATCCATTAAGTCAGGGAGTAAATGTCTCAGAGTGCTATTCTTTAAGAAAAGGTTTCTATATATTGAGACAATAACCATACGCAGGAGCTCTGTAAACTTAGCAGACTTTTTATCTTTCGTTGAAGATCGTTATAAATAATTCATAATCTCTAAAATTGAACTTAAAACACGGAAAAAAATGAATGAAAAAAGTAAAAATTTTCATTTAGATCCACCAGAAAAAAGTTGGAAGTGGTTACACACTTACATAAGTACATTAGTTTCTTTTACACGTTATGTGTAAAAAAAAACTCCCTTTTCCAAAAGTAGAGAATTTATTGCGACTCGTTCGAAGTGATTAACCATGACCGAACCCCAACAAACCCTCTGCTTATAATCTCTACGGTCAAAAAACTCATTTTCATAAGGTTACTAAATAATTACTTGTGTCTTATATCAGTCCTGTAGATAGTTATTTTATTATTCGCATTTAAATGAATCTATGATGTAAACTCCGGCAATCGTAGAATACTATTTACAATGACCCAAGAGGAAAAAGTTTTAATTTTTTGAAATTGTTATGTTTCGAATTTTAAAAGTGAATGTGACTCGCTAACATGCTTCGACTGTCTAGAACTACTTCTACTCTCTTATGGACTCTATACCTGAACATTACATCAATTATGATTACGCTATAAAAATCAAAGTTGAAAATTCTAGATGATGCTGATAACAGTGAAACTTGTCCTATATATATATATNCACACACACACACACACACACACACACACACACACACACACACACACACACACACACACACACACACACACACACACACACACACACACACACACACACACACACACACACACACACACACACACACACACACACACACACACACACACACACACACACACACACACACACACACACACACACACACACACACACACACACACACACACACACACACACACACACACACACACACACACACACACACACACACACACACACACACACACACACACACACACACACACACACACACACACACACACACACACACACACACACACACACACACACACACACACACACACACACACACACACACACACACACACACACACACACACACACACACACACACACACACACACACACACACACACACACACACACACACACACACACACACACACACACACACACACACACACACACACACACACACACACACACACACACACACACACACACACACACACACACACACACACACACACACACACACACACACACACACACACACACACACACACACACACACACACACACACACACACACACACACACACACACACACACACACACACACACACACACACACACACACACACACACACACACACACACACACACACACACACACACACACACACACACACACACACACACACACACACACACACACACACACACACACACACACACACACAGAATAGTGACTATCATTTATTGTGTCTTAATTGCTGACAAACCAATCTAAATAGCTTCGGAATTCACCAAAACGGAGGGATTTGTTTTTAAATTGTATAAATCTTGACTGGCAATCTAACTGCAATCTAGATGAAAAAAGAAAAAATTTAATAAGGCATATTATATATTGAAGAAACTTAAGGGCAATCCAAGAATATCTCACTTATTAAAAATGTTTTTCTCGCTTCCTCTGTGTCCGATTCTTTCCAGGTGTAGGGAAACATTGTTAATATTTTTATACAGAGAATTATTTGTTGTTAATAGCATTGAGGCTAATAATAAAAGAGCAGAATAAGTCTTCGTGAAGAGTATATTTTATGGCGGTTCTCACTATTCTTGTATTTATGTCCTCTAAACCTGAAATAGCTTTAACTATTGAAGAAGATTCGAAAAATCGAGGAATACAAGCTAGTATTGTACATGACAAAACCCTCTCTTGTTACAAATTTATGTAGTACTACGTTTTACGAAAAAGGACGATAATGGTATCCTGATGTACAATCCTCTTCCAAAACTACAAAAAATAAGAAAAGAGTAACATGCAATCGGGTTTGGTTTGGGAACAGTTCCCTTAAGAACTATGTCTTTACAATCTAGGGGGGAACCTTCTGCCCCCTTACGTCGAGAAGATGGTTCCTAAACTTATTGGGAGTGGGGTCGATAAGCCCCTTCTCCCTGCACAGTGATGACCATTTATTTGTTTTATTGTTAATTTTATTTTTATATAACATTTGCCCAATACCTGAAACTATTGCTAAAATTTCGTACTTTTACTAAGTACGATAATGAGGTTATTACCGGTGCTAAAACAATAATTATTTTTTCATGAGAATTAACTATGCACAAACTAATCTTAGAAAGAGTAAAGGATATTTCCAATTGAACATGTATACATGTACTAAAGCATGTAAATAATAAATAAATATGTATACACAAACATACGATAATTAAACTTTAATTTTTCGAGGTAAATTTTGCTCTATAAATTAATATTTGTAATTTACGAATATTAAATAATACAATCTGATTTGTTGAATACATACAAAAATATGTTGAAACATATTTTTCTAAATATTAACAATTTTATTTTTTCCAAAATTTTTAGTTTAAAATTATTGAAAAAAAGAAAAGAAATAGAAATGAGATGTTCTAAAGGAATTATGCGAAAGGTGGCTTACGAACACTCAAAGCTTTTAGGCATTAACCTTGTGTGACGTAGATAAAGGAAGGTGTTGGGGCGGAGGGCAATTTTGTCAATAATACGGACAAATGTGAGGGAGAGAGGGGTTTGGAGTATGAATAAGTGGTGGGGAATCGGGGTGCCATCTGTGGATGGGTCGGCGGATTGTGATCAGGCCTGATGGTATCATGGCGCATCTAAAAGCCTCACAGCTCGTGTGCAATAGCGAACCATGAGGGCGCACTCCTGGAAGGTAATGTAGCTGTTTTAAAGAGCGCATTAAGCTGTCAGTGTATAGGGGCGTCGGAGCGTGGCTCGCTCTGTTGACCGAGACAATTACAGCTGTTTGCCCTCCCTCGTCGAGAGCTATTACTTCCCCCACCCACCCACCCCTCCATTTCCTTCTCACTGCCCTCAAAATGTTCAATTTATTACGCCAATCCATTAAGTCAGGGAGTAAATGTCTCAGAGTGCTATTCTTTAAGAAAAGGTTTCTATATATTGAGACAATAACCATACGCAGGAGCTCTGTAAACTTAGCAGACTTTTTATCTTTCGTTGAAGATCGTTATAAATAATTCATAATCTCTAAAATTGAACTTAAAACACGGAAAAAAATGAATGAAAAAAGTAAAAATTTTCATTTAGATCCACCAGAAAAAAGTTGGAAGTGGTTACACACTTACATAAGTACATTAGTTTCTTTTACACGTTATGTGTAAAAAAAAACTCCCTTTTCCAAAAGTAGAGAATTTATTGCGACTCGTTCGAAGTGATTAACCATGACCGAACCCCAACAAACCCTCTGCTTATAATCTCTACGGTCAAAAAACTCATTTTCATAAGGTTACTAAATAATTACTTGTGTCTTATATCAGTCCTGTAGATAGTTATTTTATTATTCGCATTTAAATGAATCTATGATGTAAACTCCGGCAATCGTAGAATACTATTTACAATGACCCAAGAGGAAAAAGTTTTAATTTTTTGAAATTGTTATGTTTCGAATTTTAAAAGTGAATGTGACTCGCTAACATGCTTCGACTGTCTAGAACTACTTCTACTCTCTTATGGACTCTATACCTGAACATTACATCAATTATGATTACGCTATAAAAATCAAAGTTGAAAATTCTAGATGATGCTGATAACAGTGAAACTTGTCCTATATATATATATATAACNAAAATGAAACAATTATTTTTTTTTTCATTTTTATAGATATTTTCAAATATTACAGTTAAATATTAAGAAGATAAATAATTCATATATAATGTTAATTATTTATTAGAAAATTAAGACTAACTATAAGTTAGTCTAATAAATAAACAAAACTAAGTATAAACAATGAACATAAAAAGTTTTTAAATAATTTATTCTCATAATTTAGAACAATTTATAATAATATAGTCGTTTAATTATAAGTATACAAATTTATATTTGCGCAGCAATAAGTTTGGCTATATTTTAAAAAGGAACATTTACGCCTGTAAAAATATTTGTACTATAAACAGCCTAAACGGATGAATAAAAGTTAGTTGCAATAATTTTCATTAATTAGGCGACTTAGGATTTAGGTAATTATCTTGAAACTTCTTCCTACAAAAAAAAATTAGTTAAAATTATAATTACATTTTTTTAAAAATTTGTTTGAGGGCATACATTACGGTAACTACAAATACGTTCTCTTTTATAGTCACAAGTTAATAGATTGACCTCTATGCAAGAGAGAATGCTAATTTTCCCACCTACTGGCTGACTGATGAGCGTCGCACCTCTGATTTAATAGATTTATTCATCCATAAACCTAGGTCCTATCCATACATCAGTTTCCTAATTAAATGAACTTTCCTCAGACTATAGCTCAATCCTTTCCCTCGCACTCATTCCTAAGCCTCCTCCTGAAACCCTAATAATAAATTGGGAGTATTTTCAATCCCCCATAGAATCTAGTATCGATCTCCATATTTGACTCAGAACTCCTGAGGAACTCGACGACGACTAGCACTCTTTCACATTTGCTTTAGTGCTGTCAGTGTGGTAAGTGTCATCTCATCATCCCTTTAAAATATCCAAACCACCAAAGCCACTCACTCATCACATTATAAATCTCCTCCAAAAACTTCAAGTCCGATCCTTAGGGCAGAAGTACCGACATCCTTCTGATCGCTTATCCTGCATAAATTCTCCCGTCTGGTCAAAAAGGAATTGTTTCTCCATAGAAAAAAACTTTAACTCCTACCTATCCAATAAATCTCCCTGGTCCGCCATGTCCGCTATTAGGAAAGGAGTCCTGACGTACCTTATTACCTCTAAATCTCTTCGTCATGGTGATGCTTCATGGGCATCGACAAAAAAAAAAGGAAAATTTTAATTTTTTGCCCAAAATAGCTCTGCACCATATCCAGATCAAAACAATCTATCCCGTGAGTCAGATATAGCCTTGTTATTTACAAAGTCCTTGGTTGCTCTCTTCCTCTCTCTTCTCCCTTTAATTCTTTCAAACCTGTCGTTACCTATGAAGAAAGCTCCCGGTTATGATCTCGACACATCCACAATCCTGCGATCCTTCCCTGAAATGCCCTACTCTTCCTTATATATGTAATATATTGCTGTATATTTCGTCTTGCTCACTTCCCAAGTCTTGCTTCTCTTTGGGAATTTCTCATTATAATCCTCTTTCCCAAACCAAATAAACCACCCGAAGACCATTTTTCTTATCTTATTGTAAGCCTGCAATCTATTCTATCGAAAATATTCGTATAAATCCTGCTAAAAAGAATTCGAGGACAACTGTTTGTGTTGCTGGGATGAAGTCCCAGTCACCACATTAGTCTTAGTTCTCGCGGCTTGTCTCCGTCATCTGATGTAGTAGAGACTCAGAGTCGTGCTGTATTCCTCGGCCAATGTTTAGATCCCTGCACTTGACTGTGATATGTAGGACTAGGCGCAGAACGGGTAAATATGAATGAAATGCAGATTGGGAAATGCGGGCTTTGATACGATTTATCTTACCTATAGACCTGGTAATCACACTCATATCCACGTACTGCCCACCTTATATTTTTTTCCTGTATACAATGTTAATTCAATAAAGTAAATAAAAATATTGAAGAAGATAAAAATAAAAAGTTCATAATATAAGACACTTAGTGGAAAATTATTTTAGCGTTAGTTATGGTTAGTGGAAAGTTATTTTAGACGACCGTAAACATCAGATATTATACTTTAATTACAAAAATTCGGAACTTATTAATTATATGTGTATATATATCTGAATTTATTTAATAGAATAAAACACCAATTTTTTTATCTCCACAAAATGTATACAATTAAAATAGGTTGTTGTTGAAACTATCCGTAAGAATAAAAATATAAAGAGGATTATGCTATAAATATATATAATCATTAGAAAGCTTTATGCCTTTGCTAAGTGGGCTAAAAATTATATCTTGTGTTTAGTTACTTTACAAGTTTATAAAAGAATAATCAGCTAACTGAGACCTAAATTCTTCACAAATTACCTTCTCATTCTTGCAAGTGCATGTCATTGAAAGCCAATGCTTTTAACTATAACTCTTGATACAGAACCTCGAGAAGAACAGTTCTATCTGTTACTTCTGGATATTCTATGGTTCGAGTTTCAAGAAAGTTGGGAGTACTCCTGCGAGCCACCGGGGAGAGAGTGAGTATGGTAGTAGTAGGACCCCAGTTGGCGCGTATTAACCTATCATTAGTAGGAAGTTGTGTGTGTTTGAATCTGTGCGTCTGCGCCCCTTGTTCCAAACGTACAAATAATAGGAACACATTAGGCTCGGGGCTGGGAAAATATGATCGACTCCCTTCCTTCCAAGCAAAGAGATGGGGGTTCGCTATGGTAGAGGTAGTAGGCCGTATGGGAGAGAAGATTATACCCTTCTCAGCGGATTTCAATTCGAGATGGCTAACCTTTAAGTCAGTAGTTTATTTTTTTTTATCTATTCTATTGAAGACTTAGGTGCTCAATACGTTATGCATTCTTCCGGAACACACAAGGGAATTGAACAGTAACATTAGTTACTCAGAACTATATAAAATCTTTATAAGACTTTCATAATTTAAGTCTCCTTTTTATTATTATAATCCTAATTACTATAATCATATTAATTTTTATAAGATTTACATTTGAAAATAAATGTCACTCAATGAACTAAGATAGTCATCTTTCTTATTTTTTCTTGTGGGCTGCCAATGAAAACAAAATTCAAAGATACAAATATTAATTAAATCTTTGTAGGTCTTAAAATGATTAAGATAAAATGAAACAATTATTTTTTTTTTCATTTTTATAGATATTTTCAAATATTACAGTTAAATATTAAGAAGATAAATAATTCATATATAATGTTAATTATTTATTAGAAAATTAAGACTAACTATAAGTTAGTCTAATAAATAAACAAAACTAAGTATAAACAATGAACATAAAAAGTTTTTAAAT
>KZ808319.1:43045-56888 GCA_000696205.2 Oncopeltus fasciatus
TATATATATGTATATATATATCTCTCGTTACAAAAAAAAAAATATATATATATGCACTGTAATATTGACGTCATGAAATGGATAACAGTTTCGTCATCATCACTGCTCTTGGTTACCCATGATTTTCATATGGGGCACGTATACCGTTGCTCTATTGTTTTAGTAACACTGGAAATTCTTTCCTTTTCAACGCACCATCACGTAACTTCCCAACGGCTTTGGATAGTGTTTTAGACAAAATTGCTTATCCTGTAAGTGTTAAGTTGCTGGTAGACGACCTGGTCGTTTCTACTGTTTCTCTGCAGTCCACCCTCGACAATATATCGCAGTTCCTTATGGAACACGGATTTACAACTTCTAATACAAAAACAGTTGCCGTAACCTTTTCACGAAGAAAGACAATGAACCGTCACCCTTCTTCATTAATAACAGGGAATTAATATACAAGGATACAAACACATTCCTAGGTCTTACCTTAGATTCTCACCCTAAGGGCTGCACACCTTAAGAAACTTAAAGCGAAATGCCTTAAGTCCTCTAATATATTGAAAATTATCTTAAGTACATCATAGGGCGCTGGTCGCTCATGCATGCTTCTTTTTTATAGGAGCTTGATACGGTCTAAATTGGACTACAGTTGCATTGCTTACGACTCAGCTTCACTTAGAACACTTGCCGTGCTATAAAGCATTCACCACGGTGGTAGACGCTTAGCACTGGGTGATTTTAGAAGTAGTCCAGCGCTTAGCCTGCTAGCAGGCCCTGGAGAACCGCCACTCGAGTATCCAACTCCTTCTCAGATATTACTCTATCTTAGCCTCACCCACTCATCCCCTAAAGCCAAGTCTAACAGTATCAGAAATTCGCCCACTTCGCATTGGTTCATCACCTTTTACAAGGAGAGCTCATGCCCTCATTCGAAAATATGCCATACAAATTCCACAGATTATTCCTCAGTCAGTCTCTCCAAAACCATCTTGTTTTCTCAAGCCTGTACGTATTAACTTAACTCTTACCAAGTACATAAAAAAGGATACAATCCCCATAATATTTCAAAATAACTATAAAAAGCTTGTCACAAATAAAAAATATTGCATAAGCATTTATACGGACAGCTAAAAAAACTCTGAAGGCGTTGGATCAGCTTTCTTAATAGATAAAAGACCCTTTATGTTCTCTTTGCTACAGATGTCAAGCGTGTTCACCGCAGAATTACTCGCAATAAACAAAGCCTTAAATATTGAATTGCCTTTATAAAAAAACATTTCGATATTTACCGACTGTTTATGTGCTCTTTTAGCGTTACAAAGCCCTTTCACCAAACAACATCTCACAATAGACACTCTAATTGCAATAGATCACCTCAACGAGAAAGGTAGCAAAGTGACACTTAAATGATTACCTAGTCACTACGGAATTTCAGGCAATGAAAATGCGGACGTACTAGGAAAGAAAGCGATAAAAAATTGGTGAGATGTACTGAAAAGTCACCTTGAATGATGTAAAGACGCTAGTTAAAAAATTAGTACTTAATAAGTGGGTAAATAAATGGTGGTCAACCATAGACAACAAGTTACGCGAGATAAAATCTACTCCGAGGGTATGGTTCAGTTCCATGTCAGCTGACCATAAGAGAGAAGTGGTATTGGCCAAACTAAGAATAGGACACACAAGACTTACTCATGGCTATATAATGGCAAAGGATAACCCACCCATTTGTGAGGTCTGTGGACAATTTTTTACCATCAAACTTATATTTACAGAGTGCCTAAAATATAAAGAAACAAGGAAAAATATAAATTAAATGGGACTCTAGACAAAATTCTATTAGATGGCGATAAAGTCATCGACAATGTATTGAACTTTCTGAAATAGGGCAGTCTATTAAATCTTATCTAAATGCATTTTTCGTATGCTTCTTTTCCATTCTCTCTCGATTTTTTTTTCTTATAAATTGTATAGTTTCGTAGTAGAAAGAAATTACTATGTACATCCATATAATAACTATTCGCATTAACAATACATTACACCTTTACCATGACTATGTAATTATTCTTCTTGAAAATATCTCCCTGCTTCTAATAATATCTCCCTGGCGTTAATGACCAAAGGTTGACACGCCATTAAAAAAAAAGATAAAGTATTAAAAAGATTGGGAAAAGGAAGATATTTCTAAACTTTGTTTTATTTAACTTCTCACCCACCCCTCTCCTCTTACTCACACACACACGCACACACACACAAATGTCCTGCAGGAGCAAACATTTAAAATTGTATTTTAGGCGAAAGATTTTCTTCCTTGATGGATTTGAATGGAACCGAAGTCGCTGAGCCTAGAGCTATATTAAGATGGCCATTGTGGCTGGGGGTGGGGGGAGCTGGAAATAAACGGACAGTCGGCGCGAGTCTGTGTGAGGTTAAGTGCGTCGGATTCCTGTCCGACATGTCAGCGTGGTTACCGCTCCACTGACCCCACTGTGCTTTATATTGGACATAATAAAGTGCCGGCTTGACTAGCTGTAGCCAATCAGGTAATCGAAGAAGAAAATGCTTCTATTATTAGCTTTTCAAAGATATTTATATGTTTTGACTAAATTAATCCCTAGTCTATTGCAGGTAATGTAGACCAAGTGCTGGTGTCCATAATGTTACCCTGTGAACAAAGCTTTATTTATTGAAATCTCCTTGAAATTTATAACTGTATTCGTAAATATTTTCTTTCTACTTCACACTCCTGAAAATTGCAACTTTTTTCCCGAAAATTATTATTTTATTTTTCTATTCTATATTATTTTCGGATTTTCGAACACTTTTGTTCGTCTTCCTGTTCATTTACATGAGGTCTAGAGTTTCACTTTCTGTTAAAACCCACACAAAACACGCGCGCGCGTGCGTGTTGTGTATATACCTTTTTAACTAGACATTAATAGGGCCTTAGCAAGCTCCATAAAAAGGTTTAAAAGTAAAAAAATTACAATTTTGACAAGAAATTTTAGGTTGTTTATGTATAGAAGTTGTAAGGTTGACTTTTGTTTTATTCAAGCCATTTTTATAACTTAGTATTTACTGCTTTTCAGATTTTAATAAAGATTAGGTGAATTTATAAAATACATACTGGTTGATAATTCCTGGGGTTAGTTTTATTTTCTATTTTATGAAGAGGCATAACTTCCTCACAATTAAATTATGATAAAGTACGACTAAGTCATGTTTTAGGTAGCCTAAAGCAGTAGACTATCTCCTTCCATTACTCCTGTTGCCTTGAGGAAGGCCTGATATGCCGAAACCTTTTAACTTTAAAAATTTAAATTAGTTTTTATTCCAAAATCTAAATTCTCGATCAATCCGACATATTTAAGTTCGACGACCAATTATCAACCTCCGATAGAGTTGGAGTTTATTTATTGTGTGGCGTCTGTGAAGAAATAGCTTAGAAAGGTTTCAAAGAGTTGTGTGTGGCTGTTGTAATGTGTTTATATTTTTTTAATAGCACGAACTCTACGAATTGTGAGCCAGTAAAGGTCTGTGCACTTTATACCAGAGAATTTTTATTACTGTATTTATTTTAGTGGATGTGACATAATTCATACACAAATTTATTTTTGGTGTCTTATAAGACCTTTGTTTTTGCTTTTTGGTTTTGATACCTTATTAGGTTTTTCTAGTTGGAATTTATTTCCTAGAAGAACTTTTATTCCTTTAACTGCTTGGCAGGATTCGTCGTTCTCTCTATGTAGCCCGTTTGTTCTGGGGATAGAGTACAGTCTCTTCAACAATTAAATTTTTATTATTAGTAAATGTTTGTATTATTACGAATGTATCGGTTGATACATTGTCCGTGAAATGTTAAATTATTATTGAAAATTTTCTAATCTGCTTTTTCGAAAATCCATTAAGCATTTTTCTATATTAGTAAAAGGGTCCTAGTAAGTTCTAGGTTAGTTGGATAGTGGTCAATGCCCAGTTGATTATCAATTATGACTTCTGGGTATAATGTGGATAGATTGGCTGAGCTAATTGTTAGATCGATTGCTGATAAACTGCCGTAAGCTAGGCCAATATATGTGTTTGGAAGTATGGAGTCACTCGCATCAATAATTCTCCTAATGATTTCGTCAGGTATTTGATGGTGTAGGAGACCATGATTGGTGAGAACCATTGTTACTATATATGGTGACGGTAGGGATAAATGAGTCTGGTCCAACGATAGGCTAATGGTATCGAGGCATCTTTGATTATGATCTCCTTTAAGGTCACTATCGGTATTAAGGAGTTTTGAATCATGGTCTTTAAGGCCAGTGATAACGGAACTACCTCTATTTCTTGAAAGATTCTATAGATTCACCTGCGTTTTAATGCAATTTTTCTACAAAGTTTTCCTGAACAGGTCTCTTGAATACAAATCAAATTTGGTTTTTGTTCATAAAGTATTACTTTCACATCTTCGGACTGCGTCCTGACCTGTTGCAGTTTCAAGAGACGATTGACATGGTAATACACCAATTCAGCTACTTGTATTTTATAAATGTGAGAGGCATATTGGATGTTGCGTTCATTAAACTACTAAACGGCAACTTTTCGACAATTACAATTTAATTACGTTTATGAGACTAGTAATAAATTGAGAAATGAATAAAAATATAAAAATTATATTAAATGCAAATACAAATTTGACTATTCATATAAGTGAGGCATTATGTTCACAAGGTTCCCTAGGAAGCAGGAAATTCAGTTAAATAAATAACACCAAGTACTTATAAGTATTAATCTTGAAATTATGTTTTATGATTATTCATCATCTATAACAGAATGTTGCAAATCTTAATTTCCCCTACTCACCATCTTAGACAGTTCTTCTCATCATCTTAGTGGGGTTTAGCTAGCTCAGGACAGGATATAGGAAACGTTATTCAACGTAATAGGGTAGGAATAAGCCATGCCACTGACTTAAATCACCAACTATCCACACCGTCGACGGGCTTCACAAAATCCTCAACCCTATCTAAATTTAGATTACTTTCTAAGAAAACATTCCCTTTCTCTAATTACTAGTATATAAGACCCCATGGATATTGTAAGGGCAGACAGCTTAGCCTAGATTCTTTTGGTATTAACTTGTATTTTTACCATTTTGTTGAACAAATATTTTTTATTTTTATGTTGACTTCGCTGAGACTTATATTTCTACTGGAGAGGGCTGTCAGGAAGTTAGATGGCAGGGGGTGTAGCCCCGTAAGGGTGGGGAGGGTGTCTATTGACGGAGGCGGGTACCTGAAGGGTGGTCAGCTCATACTGGCGAGGTCATGTGATCTAGTGTGATTACCCATCCTAGATCTAACTTGATTTTTTTTTTATGCATGTTTCTTGTGAACTTTTTCATAGTTTGTAATAAAAGAGAGTTTAGTCTGTTATCCTGATTCAAAACTATCTTTGGTACTCCCTGGTGCCTCTACCAATATTCTATTTAATAAGATAGAGTTGCTATGAATATAGACGCCAATCAACATTATATAGTACCATATTTCAATATTAGACAGTTATTGTTTCTCTTTCTTAATCATTTAATTATGGTTCATACCATTGTCAATTAATGTTAAAAGTTTTGGTACCCGGACTTTTTGATCAACGTAGATTTTGAATTTAATCGTACTGGTTAAGAAATGATTTGAAAACAGAGATCACCTAAACTATTACATTGTCCGCCGAGTGTCAAAATTTTAACATGCACTTTGTACGCCTTGCCTTTTTTTTTTTAAGTTATAGTCGTATATTTATTGTTTCTGGTAAATAAGGCTAGTCATAAGTTCGAATTTTTATGTGTTATTTTTTCTCCTTCATCTTTAAAAAAAAATAAATACATTTATATTTATTCTTATCTTTAAATAAATTTTTGCTCTTTTAGTTAATCACTTATATGCTCTGGGTAGTAAAAAATGTCTTATAATTCATTAATATTATAAATTAATTTTTATTTCTAAAACCGCTGTAATCAACATAACAATTATATTTCTGAGCACGAAACATTTTATTTTTTATATTTTCCTAATTAGGTAATATCTGAATTTTTAATTTTTTTCTTTTTTAGGATTTTATGGTGTTCTTTTGATTAGTAGTAACAAATTCATCCTAGTCTTTCTGTTGTATAGTTACATTTATTGGCTAAAATTTTTACTTTGTTTATGTGTATATTCATTACAAAAGCAATAGATAAATGAATATATTTTTATTATTTATAAATGTAGCACTCAACTAAAGATAGTTTGTGCATACTCATAATAAAGTGCATCTAAGCACTTCACACTCTCTGAAATGTTTACGTTTGCATGCTGTTGCTGTTTGAATATATCTATCCTGAATGACCATGTTATTTTTCCTCACTAGGTTCCCTTGGATGACAGAAACCTGAACGGCTTGAGGCTAAACGGAGCTAATCCGAATCTGACGTAAGTAGAGAACCCCTATTATAGCTTTTACTAGTTACAAATATTATATACTATAGTAATTACTTATTCAGTTTACTGGGTCAAATATGTCATCTCAGTGGGAGTTTAAATAAAAATTAGAAATATTTTTAAGTTAGATATTATAAAGACCAACTAAGAAAACTATATTTTTAGATCTCGGTACCTTTTAGTCAATCAAATGCCAGTCAGATGGGTGTAACTAAGAACTGTAAGAAGTTAAAACGATTTTATTTCTTTTGACCCATTGTGAATGTAATTTACTAATTACTTGGAATGGGGGTAACATAGATCACAGTAGTTGCTTGAACCATTTTGCAATGGTTCAAATGCTTTATTTGACTTAAGGAGTAAAACTGAAGTATGTTTTTACTTTATTTTTCAGAAAATAAACTTTTATATCAAAATTAACTACTGCTTTTAACATGAAAATCAAGATTATTACTTTCCTCACCCATTCATGAGAACTTGTTTTTAATTTCAAGGTATATATCAATTTCGAAAATCGGTTTTTTAAAAACTGACAATTGCCCGACTAGTTTCTTCTTAGACGCCTCTTCTGGTGCTTAAAATATTTTATACAATTTATAACAATGGACCATTTGCTTAGAGCGTTCATCATTATAATTTGTGTAGTATATTTTAAGCACCTGATGAGATGTCTAAGAACGCGAAACTAGTCGGGCAATAAATAAGTGTTATTTGAATTTTCGCCATTTTACATTTACCTTTCCATCTAGGAGTAAATAATTATTATTCACCTTACAACAAATTGTGTCAATGAAATTTCTCCGAATAACCTCTATTGATTTTTATAGAATTTAGGATTGAAGTTATATCTGCAAAGAGAGTAATTAAGTGTTATAACTTATAATTTCTCTGATTATAAGAAGTTTATCGAATTATCATCCTAATAACAATTCATTGACACCTAAATATTTTATTCAAATTATTCTGTCTTATCTGCTCCAATGCTACCATAAATAGATTATTATTATCATGGTATCTTTAATTTTTATGTGTATTAATTTATTTTTTAATTTTGTAATGTGTTCAGAACATTTAATAATGCTACTTATGTATAAAACCTTAAATATAAAATTTTATGAAGAAGATGATTTTGATTTATGTATTTATAAGGGGCGTTATTACATGAACTGAAAACTCCTCGAAGACAGTTTATTATTTATACTTGTATTTCATTGCCATTCATACGTTGTTGCATACTTATGCCGGAAATTATAATTTCTAAATAATGTATAAATTATAATTATAAATTATAATTTATGAAAATTATGAAATTATAAAATAATATGCAATTCAATATGCAATATGGAAATTATGTGGTTGTTATTAAGCAAAAATTAATAATTTGTATTTACTTCATTCTATGAAACAATAATTATTGCCAGAATATAAAACATGTAGAACTAAAGATATAAAAAGTAATTTTTATGTAGTAAGTCATTTTCTAAAATTTTGTTAAAAATAAAAACAGAGAAAAGCATAAGTTAACATTTCGGAGTTCGCACTGCCTTTTTTAAAATTATTTTTAGATATTTTAAATGGGAAACACATTTAAATAAAACCCTTCCAGAAATTCGCTGTATTACAATGCTCAAAAAATGGAGTTTCTATATTAGGTGAGACTACAATGCTTCAAAATAATGTTAAAAATACATTTTATTGATGCGACAAAAAATATCGACGTCCATAATGAAACTCTACTTCCTCTCGAACTGATATGTTCAGGACTATCTCAATGAGAGATTTTATACGTTTTTTTTTAAATAATTTTTTATTGGAAACTATTGATCAAATTTATACGATCGCTCATTTACAAAGTTATGACCAACCTAAATTTATAACTTCATTAAAATTAGTTTAATTATTTGCAATCAAAAAGGTTTAATCATTTTACTTAATAAAGAAAAAAATGCTAATAAACTTGTATCTATGAATTTAATTGCAGGAATCCTTAAAAATAAAAAATTGGAGATACTAAAACAAAGAAAACAAAAAATATAAAGGGCATTGAGTTTGTTATAACTATTAAATTTCCAGAAATAATTTGTAAGCCTGGTTTAAGTAATATACACTGAAATCCTAAATATTGCTAAAATAATTTACAGGCAAATATAGACCTCTAATCTATACAATACTTATTAGTAAATCTTATATTTTTAGAATATTTATTCCAGTATTTTACTGAAACTCACAATTCTCTCAAAAAGTACATAAATTTAAATAAAAACTTTCAAAATATCTTGATTAAATTATTATTTGCCTTAACTATTAATTTTTTTACATACATACCACATCCAAATTTGTATATTTATCTCTACTGTTTGACTACTCAGTTATGAATTAATTAACCTGAAATATTATTATACATATATTTTTTCTTTTCTTTGATAAAATTAGTTAATAAAATTCAGCTAGTTAATAATAATTAACTTTCGTGCAAAATATCATTGCGTTTTAAGAAAACAAACAGTTGCTAAAGTAGTACGATTAATTGTACTTAACAGTTATTGGCAGGAACCACATTCTTACTAAAACAGTATTCTTACTGGAATCTATCGATCGAATAAACACTACACAATGTTATTCTTAAGCACTCACTTTAATTATTTGTTTGTTAAATATACATTTGTTATGGTTGAGACATTGACGTACTGCCCCTTGAGATGTAGCATACGTCATTAGAGAATAAGAAAAACA
The DNA here is from genome assembly GCA_000696205.2 of Oncopeltus fasciatus. Lineage (NCBI taxonomy): Eukaryota > Metazoa > Arthropoda > Insecta > Hemiptera > Lygaeidae > Oncopeltus > Oncopeltus fasciatus. The sequence continues at coordinate 52,231 of KZ808319.1, forward strand.
CATTAAATGTCAGTTTCGGTGTTGAAGGCCTGGTATGTTTTCTGTAGCTAACTGTCAGACATAGTATCTTACTGTAGCTTTAGCGAAAAATTCCTTCTAATAACATAATTATCTGTCTCGCTCAGGCTTTTTTAACTTATCTTTCACTCTTACAAGAAGAAAAATATATGTTTTTGAAACCCTCTTACACTAAATATGCTTTGATATAAACAGAAATATAAAATAATGAAAATATATTTACTCGATCGATGGTTGTATTGCCAACTTCCACTATAGGCAATATATATATATATACTTGTGTGTGTATGTGTAATTTTAAATTGTAATGATAATGGAACAGGTATTATACCTAGAGAATCAATACTAACATATCATAATAGAACTAGCCGAATAAGGAGCACCAACACTAGAATAAATACTTTGAGCAACCATATCTCTGATCTCCTCCTGTAATATTAGATCTAGCCGACTATGGAGCATGGATAATAGAATATTTATTATAAGCGACCCTATCTCTATATTTCTCTGTAACTAAAAGGCCAATGATGGAGGCTATATTAGATCTAGCCGACTATGGAGCATGGATAATAGAATATTTATTATAAGCGACCCTATCTCTATGTTCCTCTGTAACTAAAAGGCCAATGATGAAGGCTATATTAGATCTAGCCGACTATGGAGCATGGATAATAGAATATTTATTATAAGCGACCCTATCTCTATGTTCCTCTGTAACTAAAAGGCCAATGATGAAGACTATATTAGATCTAGCCGACTATGGAGCATGGATAATAGAATATTTATTATAAGCGACCCTATCTCTATGTTCCTTTGTAACTAAAAGGCCAATGATGAATTTTTTTTTTTAAACAGTCTATGCCTGTTAAAAAAACATTAGCTGTGCTGTATTTTTTTAAAAATGATTTATTTTATGACAGGTAAATAAATAAACCTTCACAAAGATACTTCCAAATTGTTTTTTCTCAGTTAAATAGGTTTAAGAAATAGTACATAAACAACATATAATCCACTTTAGTAGAAACATAGAAGCTATAGTATAAGGAACTTGAAAAATTTGTACATTTAACTTTTGTAAAAAAAAGTCCAAAAGATTTGTGGCATTTTCTATTAAAGACGTTTGACCATATTTGATAACAATAGAATTTCCTGCTAGTATCTAGCTACCTTCCAGATGGCTTAGGTTGTTATCAGTGGAGGACGTGAACCACTCGGGATATCAGGCAATCATGGTTTGACCTCTGTGAGTCTACCCTGCTCCAGTAATTGAGCCCGTGAAGCATAACCATGATAAGAAATGTGCACTTTAATCACAAAGTCATATATTTGTGAAAACAAGAAATATACTCAATAATATTCTAGTAGATATTCTACTCGAAAATTTTTGATTTCAACAAAATATTTCTGATATACTATGTGCAGAAAAAAATATGATTAGGCATTTGCTTACGCTGCTAGGAGTGAAAACCTTTAAAATTTTAAAAAATATCATATGCGAGAGCTGTGTAAATTTATCGAATTTTTCATTGTTGTAGATCATGATGATTTGTATTTGAACTTTTTACGTCACGTAAAAGCCCCCCAAACTTATATAACATATATTTTATCATTCAACAAACCTGGGTTTAGTTTCATGGCTCTATACTAAGTATTACACAAGCTGTGGCAAAATATATTTATTATTCTATTTTAAACTTCTTTTTGGATTCTAAACAAACTGAGAGACTGATGTGACGCTTTGTTCGTGATTATCTTATGATGCTATACCCCCAAAATGGATAGGTTACGTCGTAAAAATTTAGTCTTCAGCTTAGAGGATCACCCATATGATGACCATGTGCTAAATATGTTTATTATAAAACTCAGATTTATTTAGATGTTGAAAAAGCGTAGAGCTACCCACAACAAACGGGTTCAGGGTTTTGCATTTCTCTTGGAGGCTTGAAGGGGGATTTAAAACCATTGGCATATTTTTCGATATTTTCAGGGCAACTCTATAGATAATTTGCACATCGGTAGCCGAATAGATATATTTATTTTAAATCTTCAGTGTTTTATCGCAAAAGTACAGGATCCCTGAAGTTACTTTATGCGAAAATCTTGGTTTCGTTTCTGGCAAAGTAAGTAGCAATGACAATAAGAAAAGATACTTTTTGGTAAGTCAATTAAGGACTTTTCATATTACGTCCTTCGGATATTCTCTACTAGTGCTCTACGGCCCCATAAGTCTGAACCCAATTCTATTCAAAGTTGATTTACATACAATTATCCTACCAAATGCATCCGAACACTAGTTTCGATTTCGTTCCTAACACTCCACTGTCCGACAATAATTTCTTGTTATAGGTCACTTATCTCCCTCCCTCGTGAAGAAGCAATACCTTGATGTGTCTTAGATATTTGGCAGTGTGTGATGTCGCGGATAATGAGTGCATCTCCCACTCTTCCTCCCCCAAAGGTATAGTGGTCTTTCCTTTTGCGCTAACTATTCTCTCCGTCGTAATTTACTGTCATTGATGTGCCTTATGACAAACGGGAAATCAACTTAGTTTACGCATCTGGTGTCTAACAGACATTTATTGATTTTTATATTTCTTAATTTGTTAACTATTTTTTATTTTGTGTTAATGTAGTTTCTTGAACAACAAGTAGGATGTTTATTTGCACCGAAGTAAATCAGAACATGGCTTTATTAACGAGTCTTATTATTTTTTCTATTGAGATGCAAATGGTTAGGAATCAGATTGAAGTTGAAAAGCTGGAAGATAATCTTATCGAAGCCAATCTTCTGAACTTCTTCGACTGAACGCGAGAGAATGCAATCGCGGCACGGAGGAGATTTCCTAGATTTCCCTACGGGATAGACCTCGTGTGGACGTGCAGACTAATAAGGAACGAGTCTCATTGCATCTTGTCGTCTCCTGCGTCCCTATTGGCGGATTCCTTCTTTTCCAGGAGTTTATTAAGCTCCCCAACAATCCTTTATATTGAAAATAAATAAAAAATTGTGTCAGGTCTCCGCTAAATCTTTACGCTAGATTTTAGCGATGTTCGGCGACCAGCTTGGTAGTGACAGATATTTAAGCCCCTCATATAATTAGTAATACCTATATGTATTTTCGGGTGTCCAGTTATTTTATTGCCATTAGTGTTGAATTTAGCTGTTACAAATAACACTATGGTTTACTTCCAATTGGCACACATGAAAGCCAGATGGGTGAGAACGAGAGAAGACGTACTCCAAGCCACGAGAATTATTGTGGGAGTCATACGTAGAAAAATGAATTAATTAATTTATACATTCTTTAAAAATCTGTTTAAAAAATTAGAGCCATAATTGTCTTGTGAAACAACAATGTGGGGGAAAAAAATTAGTTGTAGACAAAGTAAGGAAAAGTAATGTTGATATTTCTATAGGTTTTTAGGTTAGCTCTTGTTCAAAAATTTTTCTAGTCTTGAATTTGTTGACTGTCAAGTTTTATGAATAGAAGATTAGCAGTAATTCCGTCTTGGTATTTGAAGAATTTATAACTAATTTGTATCCAAAAAAGATTTTATTTTAACCAACGTTTCAGCCTTCATCAGGGCTGAATATAAAAAAAAAAAAACATACAAAAATAATATAGAAACATGTCTATATGTCATAATCTAACAAAGAATAAATATATGAAAATTTAAAACTGTGTGTAATCGATTATATAAAATACATAGAGACTCGTGCACAACAGTATCAATATCATAACTGATCTGTTTTTTAAAATTTTATTTGAGAGTACTAGAAGGGAACAGGAAAATGATGTAGGAGTGGGGTAAATGATAAGAGAGATTAGATGACTGTAGGTTCGTGGAAATATATCTGTAGAGAAGGGGGAGTAAAAGGAAGAAGAAAAAATGCTATGTGGTGGTTTTCTGGTGGTGATTTGTTTTAAGATATGAGAAATATTACTTAACTTGTTTTTAATTCTTCAACTACCAAGGCCAAATTCCTAATAATCCTCTCTTTATAACATAAATATTTTATGAAGATCTAATTTGACTCTTCTATATACTCCAATTTCCCCTCTCCCACCCTCACACCTATTTGTCATCCCTTAACAATAACATTTAAACTTTGGGACTCCAATTTCATTAAACATATATATAGAAGATTTACTGTAACCAATTAACTACCCAGCAGCATATATTTTGGCAATAACACCTAAAGATATAATGCCAACTCAATATATATTATTCATAGTTTTAAAGATTACTCTACTTTGGATAATGTAAGAAAAATAATATTCTTCTTAGTAGATAATTTTTGCTGGGGTTCAGTCAAGATTGTAACCCAACACTTTTGATATACCCTATGATAAATCCTTTGATCCTTTGATATACCCAACCCAATCTTTTTATATTCCCAACTCTTTGATATACCAAACCCACTTTTTTTTTTTTTTTTTTTTTTATTTTTTTTTTTTTTTTTTTTTTTTTTGAGGTAAATAAACCAAACATCTAATCCTAAACCAGAAGAAATGCATTTCAATAAAATAATAGAGAAAATTTAGGTAAGTATCCTTAAATTAAATTAACAAGATTTGATGAAGATCATTATTTTCATGATTAAATTAATTAACTAGTTTAGATCTGAATTCAGTTTC
>KZ808319.1:69018-81262 GCA_000696205.2 Oncopeltus fasciatus
CCATGGACTATTTACCTAATACATATATACTGATATAGAGTAATTTATTTTTAATAAAATAAATTTAATAATGTGTGTGTATATTTACTTATTACAAATAAATAAAATTCATACTTTTTCCAAGCAGAGGTAAGAGACATGTTTATTTTCCCCCAGGATGGAGGAGCCGGAACGTTACGACTGGAGGTCAGGAGCACACGCAGGACTGTACGGCTGGCGCAAGAGGTGCCTCTACCTCCTCCTTCTGACTCTCCTCGTCCTCGTCATCCTCAATCTGGCCCTCACGCTCTGGGTCATCAACGTCATGAAGTTCAACATGGTGAGTGTTTTCCCATCATGAGCTTTCTATTTCCACTTACATACTTCGGCTTGCTGTGGTATCGAGTCACTCCTCACCGCGAGTGGAGACGATAAGGTTTAATGGCCTTGTAACACACTGGTTATTACGTCTGCATCCATGCAGAACATGTTTAGTTGTAGCTATTATATCCATAGCATAATATTCGGTGATCCGCACTAATACGGCCATTATTCATTTACACCATCAATCCAGTATTATTTCTTTAACCTGTGGGTTAAACTTAAATGTTTTCGACCTTAATAGGTCTTCCTCAGGATCTCTTTTCAATAGGTCTGATAACTGAGGAGATCACATTTATTGAGGTTGACCCATTACGGTCTACAATTTTCGAGTGAGAAACAGTGAGTTTTTGGGGGAGACAAGTGTGTTTTTATTTGCTTATAAAGCAAACCTACAACCCGGCAAGAGAGATATGAGTGAAGATTCGCCGGATATGTAGTATCTTGGTGGTTAAATTGAGTCGTAGTACAGTTTGATGTGATCCCAACAGACTGCAATTTCCCATTTGGAAATTATTATAAATCCCATCAATCCCTTTATTGAAAGGCAATAGATATTACAAGTTGCTGATAAAAAAGAATCTCATGCCTTGTATGTGTGCAGAGGAAGACAAAATTTCAGAAGTGTGCTAAAGCAAGAGTAATATGCAAGGTTATATTTATATTTTTCTTTTGTCATATGTAAAGAGAGGATGTATCAGACGAAAGTATATCAGACAGAGTGTTTATTGGGTCTCATACATAATTTATATATGTACATTGGTATGAATTAGGCTTCTAAGGAAAACAAATGGTCTTCTTTGTGTTCCAATTTTCACCTATTAGAAGTTTTGTTCTTTAAAATAAATACGAATGTTTATTGGAAATAAATCGCAATTTAGTTTAAATTGTTTCTTTCAAATTTCTATAATTATCAATATCTCCTTCATAAACAATTTAAGTACCATCCTCTCCATCAGAACTGATCAATAAATTGAAAATTCTACTAGTATATTTACTTATTAATGAAAGAAACATTAGACAATTAACTGTATTTTGGGATGGCAGGGTAAATCATGTTATTCTGCGGATTCACCTCCATTCCTTTCTAAGCTTTTATCGATAAATAAAAGCTTGTCTTGAGCCATGGATGTTTAAAATTGGAAACCAGTGGCTGGCCTTCCCTCTATGACCCTAAGTTGTTAAAGATGAGCCTAAAACTTATATTTAAATAATAAAATTAAGCTTTAATTACAGAACAGTAAGTTACAAAACCACTACAATCCACGAAATTCTCCTCCTTTTTTACCTAATCTTTGTTAGAGGTATTCTCAATAGAGACAGGGCCCTGAATTTCGGCTCTGATCGATAGATCTCAATATCCTATGATGTATAGAAGGCAGAGGGTGCCATGAATTCTAGGAGGGGAATACAGGAAAGGGGACAGGAAACCCTTATGAAAGACTCCCCCCACCCTCGCCTTCCTAGTCCTTACTACACAGGAAGTAGGAGGGGGCGAAGTAAGGAGGCGGACAAGATATTATGCGATCGTTTACATTCGTGTTGCAAGCCATAAATCAGCTGACTGTAGGGGCGATGGAGGCCGAGTTTTATTAAAATATCAGGCCCTTGCCCCCCCACCCCAACCCCCCAATGCCAACGTCTCCCTTCAGCCTTGATATATGCACATTCCTGGTCTGAAAGTGGTGGCGAGGAAGTCTGAGCCACCTTCTCTCAACGGGGATATTTCTTACCTATATTTAATATAGAAGGTAAAACGGATTTTTCATGGCTAAAAGAAAAATCCAATATTCATAATAGAAGAGTCATCAGGAAAAAAAAAAGAGACAAAAGTATAATAAAAATTTGTGGATGAAAGCTAAGGGGATGATATAGAGCTGATAGCAAAAGCAGCAGAAACGTGGAGCTAAAGTCTTCTTTGTCCGCATCGAGGGATACATGATAAGAATTTATGGGATCTTTCTTGACGTCTGGGATAAAGCGGTTTATTCCGTTCAACATACTGGAACTAATTATGTTCTGCACTTTATCAAGAGTTTGACACTCATGGATAACGTTTCGTGAGCCACTGTAAACATTATTACAGCCTTTGTAACGTAGCTATTTGTTGGAAAAGGAGTGATCATTAGCCCACAATTAAATAACCGAACAATATTCTGTATTTATCCAACCGAGCTTCTACATTTCAATTCATATTCAGAGAGATATTTTCTTAGTTTTGAAAATTTTGATAAAATTTTTTTTTTATAAATGACTATTTACATTTAAATTAGCTGATATTTAGCTCATAAGGGCATATGAGAGGGGCTATCTACAGGAAGCCAAATTATTCTAAACACACATGACACTGGGCAACCTTTTCTTACTTGCTTTGGGAGGCTCTAACCCACAGCGTCAGGCTTATAAATTCGAATGTATCCCCTGCGATGAATAGCACCTAATAAATTATTACAGAAATATTAGTCAAATCTTACCTCAAATAGGCTCAAGTTTGGCTTTCTAAAATAAATGAGTTTTTGGATTGCTAATATTGAAGTTAGGTTTAATATTTGAACTAAAGATATTGAAAAAACGTAGTAGTTATGCACTTTTAGTTACAAAAAATAGTTATTACATGTTTTATGACTTACCCTAACCTTAAATGATTGTTTTGCTTTGATGAAGTTCAATCTGATTATTATATTTGATTTATACTGAATTTAAATAACTTAATTAAAGAAGTATAAAATAATAAATATAATGGTTATTTTAAACCTTTATCAATTATTTTATAAAAAGGTAACCTTTCTAGGTTAAAAAGGAAATTAAAAACACTATTTATGCCGATATTTCGAGAAGTTCTTTCTCTTCCTCAGGGCCTACAAAATACAATATTAAACTTATGAGTACATGCTGATGGCTAATGGCTTTATAAAATCTAAGCTAATTAATAATTTATAAAACCTATAGCCGTCATCGAGTACTCATAAGTTTCATTTTATATTTTGTAGGCACTGAGAAAGGGAATAAATTACCGAAACATCAACATAATTTGTGTTTTTCATTTTCTTTCTGACCAAAAATCACATTCTATTATATTAAATATAACGGTAAGTGAATTCCTGTCAATAAAATAACTTTTTTTTTTATTTTCTAAGAAAATAAATTATTTAAATCGTAAAATATTGAAATAAAAATGAGAAATTAAATCTTCTTCTCCTAATAACTTACTTTTATTTTTCTCTCTTACTGTATTTTGCAGTTGAAAATTTTTGACAGTCGATAAATACAGTTAAATTAGCTGTAGTTCCGTCAATGTAACGAAACAAATAGAGGAGTCATGCTCTCTTCTCATGTTTTGTATTCTTTATAAAGGTTGTGCTTGATAAATTATAATAAAATCGGGTAAAGAGATGGGGGAGAATGAAAATCTCTCTATATCTCTATCTTTTGCTGTTTAATTTTATTTTAAATAAATAGAATCACTATTTTATATAATTTTCCCGACGTTAATATTCTTTAACATTTAAAGAAAAACTCAAATTATGGAAAATATTTTATAATGAGACATTAAAGGTTGCACTTTCACACAAAACCTGAAAACAAATTTAGGTTAATTTCAGAGGAGAGTTTGTATGCGCGCTTAAGATATGATCAATAATTTCGGAATTTGAGCTTTTTCATTGATAGCATTTGATAAGTTAATGAAAAATAATGGATGAGAAGATTAGAAAAAAAGATGGACTTTTTTCATGGTAAAATATGGCAAATATATAGCGATTTATGTATTGGAGAATACATAAGTCGCTATATTTGTTCAGTTTGGGGTAAAAAAAAGTGTTGCGTCTTATGTATAAGTTAAATAAGGCCAAAGTTCAAGGACTATTCCTAAATTTGTCATTTGGGTCATTTTACAATGATTAATTATAGTAGAACTAAAGTGTGACTTAGTAGCAAAAAACAATCTATATATTTTCATAACTTCGTCATGCAAAGCATAAAAGCATGGTCCAGAGTTTTTCTTGTTGTTAGTGCTATCGGATTGGCTGACTGGTTGTCTACTCAAGACAAAAATAGGTATAATATGCTCAGTTGCCTACGTTTGGTAGTCATTCATTACTTAATTTTCTTCTTCACATTTTAAACAATTTTGAACTGTAATTGGGTATTTCAGATATAATAATTAAACAATTTTAATTATTGATATGATAATTATGTGTCAAAAGTGCACTAAACTTGATCATAGAGATGGAAGGTATTTTTACTTGAAATTCAATCTCACAATATTAGTCAATGTCTGGAACTCTTTTTGCATAGAAGAAAAAAAATTTGACTTAATTTTTTTTTAAATATTCCTCATAGATATCTTTCTTTTTTTTTTTTTAATTTTTTATCTCACAGAAAATGTAACTATAGTTCATTTTTAATGTTGGAGGAGAGGTAACAATCAAAAATAAATTCTTAATCTATTTTCTTTGAGCGTAAAATATTTTAATCAACTTTGAAAACCTAAATCATAATCCGTCCTCAAAATAAGATATCATAGTTATCAAATTTTGTAGAATCCTACAATAAAATTAAAAACTATACACAAATTCTATAGTAGTTTGCAAAATATATAATAATAAAAAATTGAAAATTTTATATTTTTTTCTTATGATAGACCTGATAGTCATAGCTCGAGCTGATAGAAACATTGTAAATATGTACATTTTTTTTTAAAGGTACAAAATATTTTTGATAAAAATACGAGAAAGAAAGTTGTAGATTTCAATACATACAGATAAAAACTTGAAATAGCTGTAACCCTTTTGATTATATAGTTATTTATGGAATTTAACTCTCAATTAAACCATCTTAACTTGGCACAATCGGCACGGGCCACTTACAATTTATTTATTGATAAACTGTGGCTTTAGTAGTCACTTCACCCCCAAAAAATTCTATTTTAACTTTTCCTCTCGATTTTAATAGCAGAAATGCATAAACGCAAATCCATTAAATATTAAATAAGACAGCCTCATAAGCAACATTAACACAGCTTCAACAATCAAGTTTGTCATGTCTCTTCTGCACAGGCTGAGGTGTGAGCTGAAATTAGCCTGGCATTCATAATTGTAAAGGAAAGGCCCCAAGATGAGAGCAGAAGAAAGGGAGTCCTCCTCCAGAGACATATAGGCAGGTATTGTTATTCGTGGCTTGGCTGCAGGGAGTGGTTGTGGTCCCGGGAGCAATCTAACTTGCCCAGATGGTAGGTGGCGCTCGCTACCCGTATATATCTCGCCCAGATCAGCCAGCCGTCCCCCATCGTTTTTCTCTGATTTATGGAGTGTTGCTCCCCTGAGGGAGAGGTTCCTACAGGCTCAGCCCGGCCTCGAGGAGCTTGTAATCCGAGTCGTGTCATTCTGACGCTTTCTCTTTTCATTTCTACTAGGCTGCTTCCACAAGCGGATAGCTAAGAGTGAAGTAAAGTAAACTGATTTCGTGTCATCGAGAGTAGCATACAAGTTTTGTCACTGAGACTGGCTGAAGAACGACCCTTCTTTTTAATATAATTGTGGATCTGTTGTTAAAATATTATAGAACATAAATGTTTAATTAGAAAATTTAAGCTTCACACCTATTACATGTATACATTTTTAATAGATCATTTTGGAACCAGGGTGCCTGAGAAATTATTTGAAGACCACTTTCCTAGAAGAAATCTTCCACTTGTGATTAGTTTAGAATCTGTTGGCAGAGTAGAAGTGCTGCTTCCATGTTATCCGCACCTATTCCAAACCATAACCGTAGATCTCTTTTGTGAATTGCTAGGTTGCCGGTAGAAAGTCATTGTTTTGTTAAGAAACAATTGGAGGATGAAACAAATGACAAGAAATACTCTTTCGTACACTATGGTGGCTAGCTCGTTTTTAAATGGCTCTCCTGCCAGAAGATATGCTGGTACAAGATTCTTATGCACGAGCTTCCATATTCCTTCAGGAAATTGGTGTACTCCTACTTAAGCAACGTTTGTGTATTGTGTATATGTCCGACGTTATGGAACTATAATTAGACGTGAATGCAAAATATATTCAAACATCCTGTTGTATGGATTTTTCATGTGAGTCTCATTGAGGTGTGTAAAAATCTGCAAAGTGCGAGTCCTCGGGGAAAACTCGAGGGGTAGGTTTCAACTCTTAAAATTTTTCAAAATTTTAATTTTGACTGCGTCTGCCAATGTCTGAAATTTGAAAGATATGAGCCCAATTTGACCGATTGCATTACCCATTATGATGGTTGAAATTAAATCAGGGAGGTTCAGGGAAATCCTGTGGACGGTCCTGATTGGCGACAGGAATATGGTACTTGATGTTAGGAGAAAAATAGCCTTCATTGTGTGCCAGTGAGAGGAATTTTATCTATGATCTCGGAGAAGCTTTTACTTCGGCTTGTGTCAAAACGTATCAATCGGTCCCAAGCTATTATAAACTATCCTTACTCTCCTGTTCTACAGTATTTTTTATCGTAACATTGATCTCTTTAGGACGAAAGAGAGAGAGACCACAATAAGTAAGAGTAAGGATAAAGAAAGAATAGTTAATGTGTAAATACTTCAATTATTAATAAAAGTAGTACTGCTCAGATTGCTGAACAACGACATGAAATTTATTAAAACAATCAATTAATTAATATTTTTTGGTAGGAGAATTCGATGAGTCATATGCAAATTTATCATAATTTAGCCATTTGGGCTTTTTTTTTTTATTCCTATTAGTATATCTATCCTATGTTATTCGATGTTTCAAGCCTTTTTCTTTTATTTGGCTCATCTTCGGGTTCTATTTTATATCATTCAATTTGCTGCTTTAATAGTCATCTATAATATCTTGTGCCTTTTCTTAAGCACTTGTCCACTTTTTTAAGTTTGTTTTGTAAGGTCGATTTCTTCTTTATTTTACTTTTTTTTAAATATTTGTATTTACTCTCTCAGCTCATTTAAATTAAATGCTCTAAAGTTGAACCTGAAGATGAGCCAAATAAAAGGAAAAAGGCTAAAAACAGCGAATATCATTGGAAAAATATAGAAAAATAGTTAAGATATTATGTATTTAAAATATTCAGTTGAAAACCTATAATGAAATGAATTTAATATAAACTCCATTTATACATATATTTATACATTTTTTAAAGGAGATACACAAGATTGATTTTGATACTACTCCTAGCAATTTGGAAGTTTCTCAAGATGGGACTATATTCACTGTTACTGCTGGAAGTACCGTCAGCTTCTGGGATGTTAAGAGGTACTTAATTTTCTGTAATTAAATCAAAGATTTAAACTGTAGTTGAAAAATTGATCACTGAATCTCATATGAATTAATTGTCATTAGTATTAGTCTTTTCTGCTATGCTTATCTTCTAGACGACTGTAAGATGAATCGTTAACTCTTTGCCTGGAATGAATTTCATTAGTTATTTGATTTTTTTTCTTTCATAGGGGGTTTAAGATATTGCACTATTGTGGTTCATGAGTACTAATTCATCTATCTTTTAATTCTGGAATTGTTTTTAGAAATAGATTTTAATTTAATTTAACTTAACCATTTATCGTAGTCAAAAATGAATTAACAGACACAATTATGTNATATATGATAGTAGAATGCGTAAAAAAGAGAAGACAAAATGAATATTTGATTTTTCGGGAAATAATCTTCGTCCCTTAGAAGTGGGAAAGAACTAGGTAAGTGCAGTTCCTTAAAATTGCTCTCTGATAAAGAGCGAATTTTTTCCTTTTTAAATTTAAAGCAAGTAAACTATTCATTTTAGATCGTCAATTGCTGTCTATTGGATGAGTCCTTTCAATGCTTAAGTCGAATGAGAGTGTCGGCGTAGTTTTACAGGAAGAACAATATTTATTATTTTTATAAGTTATAAGCTTACAAAAGAGTTTTAGAAAATAAAAGTGTAGAAAGTCATTTTCTAACCTAAATTATTTATGTCCTTTTTCAATCTAACATGAGATATGCTTTACGCATATTCTTTGGACTTGACTTCCATTAGCATTTTTCACAAAATATAAACAATTTATTTATCAATAACTGCAAAAAATATTACTGTCAACTATTGGATGGGTTTCGAAATTATTATTATCAGACAATTTTTCGGTAGGCGGATAAGGTGAAGGCCACATTAAACTAATGATTTCATAACTTCTTTAGTATTGATGTTAAAAAATGAAGCTTTAATGACTAGTTTTAATAGTTCTACGATGATGAAACATTAGTAAAATATAAAATATTAGAAAAATCATAACATTAGTAAATGTTAAGAGAAAGATATTTGAAGAATATATTTGGGAAATTTTAGGAAAATGAGCCGACGTTTCCGTTTCGCAATACGTTTGGTCAAGTTATTAAATTAAATTATTAATTATTAACATATTATTAATTATGTGACCAACATTTGTTTGTGGTTCCATCACTAGCAATTATTGAGTTGAACTTCACATGCTTTGTATTTGTCTATTTTATAACGCCTTGTTTGTGTACTGTATGGTCGGTTCCTGCCTACATGAGCTCGTGGTACACAATGCAATCGATTCCTTTCCTTATTAATAATTACAGTGTTAAACAATACTTGCGCATACACACCGAGCCTGGTCCAACAAAGGATCTACATTCAACGTTCCTTTACTAAAATATATAAAGCCAATTAGCCTAATTTTCATAAATAATAGAATATTTTGTTTAAAATTTGTATTACTTATTAGGTCTTGATATTCTATGTATATAATCGCAATTTTTTTATTATTTATATTTTAACGTATATTATTGAGTCCATTATAATATTTCTGACTATCAAGAGGAGATTAAATATTTTACCAATAGTAGTTCTATTTAACGTGCACTTCGTAGATATGTTGAATTTCAACAATTATTGCGCTAAATCATAAATAATTTCCTTATTTCAAATTAATTTGGGATTTTAGTTTAAAAACAACGACTCACCATTTTAAATTTTAATAGCGAGTTACATAGTCTTATAATTGAATTTACGGTCTGGAAAATTCAAGAAAAGTTTTAAATCAGAACTAACACTTGGAAACTAGTTTAATTTTTTTTTCATTATTTTCATTTGCATTAAGGATTACTCCTGCAAAACAGTTCTTTGGCACTTTGGGATTAAAATCCTGTATCCTGAAGTCACTGTGAAAAATTTTTTTTTTAAATTTAGCGATCATAATTTTCAGTTCGAATGGAATGCAGTGTATATATATATATATATATAAACAACCTGTTTAATTACCATAATTAGCTTTTCGAAATTGAAAGACCTTTTCATCTGGCTCTTAATTTTTTGTTTTAGTATTGAATCAATTCTTTATAAAAATACCCACCAACCTACATTTTTATAACTTATTTAAATATTAATTATAACAAATAATGCTCCAATAAATAGCTTAATGTTAATAGTTTTTAAATGAAAATATCTTCAGTATTATCTAGCATTTTGGTCCATAAAAAGCCAAAGTTAAGTGACTAATGTAAGTTGTTGATTACTTGGTATCTATAGTGAGTAATATCATAGATCATAGTAATAATTTTATTATATTTTCCCATTATTATTACTGAAACATATTTTAATATTGTGTTATACGATTATATGAGAATACTAGTGGAGATTCCTGAAAAATGATGTTCAAAGCTTTCTTTTATCACGCCTTTCCAGAAAGTCCGTCGAATTTTAGCTATTTCCCGTAGGAAATCAAGGTTTTTTTTTTTTTTTTTTTTTTTTTTAATATAGTGCTTTTAAACGGATATTCTTTGATCCTTCATTAGATTTATCTAAAAATTGTATATTTTATATAAAAACTCATCTAAAAATTTTGTTTTTCCCATAAGCGTTTTATCAGCCACCATGTTTTTTTTCCTTTTTTTCGAACCGTTGGATGATTTTCGTAGTGGCTTTAATCGGCTTGGGTAGAGGAGGGGTTAAAGGCAGAAAAATACTTAAAATTCTAATATCTTCATTTTCATTAGCATTACAGATAAAAATGTATGGAACAAAATAGTGTCAAATGAAATTCGATTTTATAATAATAATAAAAGAAAAAAAACGAATATGGAGTAAGATTATTAAAAATGTAGTTTCAAGTGTCCGAGGTGTCTCTTGTTTTTAATGTGTAAAGCCGAATTTGGAATTTTAGCATTTAATTGCAAGTTCTTAAAGCTATAACTTTCCATTTGAAATGGAATGTGAAGAAGAGAAGGGGTGGGTTTGGGAATAGCAAAATTTATAATTGTAATATCTTCTAATTACTTGAATTACGAAAAATTTTAATAACATTTCATTTTTAATCATCTTCTAATATTTTGCATTATAGCATTATTTAATATTTCTCTTTACTTGAGTGAAAATAATTCTGTCCTGTGCATTCTTATACTTATCACTCAAGTATTTAACCTACTATGGTCTATTACGGCATACTGATCAATTATATAACTTCAAAACCATATTCCCATGGACTATTTACCTAATACTTAATTCTTATCTATCCATCCGTTGTTTCTTTAGCGTCCGGCAGAGTTCAGAATTTCCCAATCACATCTCTGTAAATGCAAGCGTTCTACATGGCAGACTTACAGCACACAAGAATTTTTCGCTTGACGTTGCAGATATCCCCACTCATCCTAATACCTTCTTAGCCCTCTTTGCAGATGACAAAACGATCTTCCTATCCCATCCTGATTCCTGAACCGCTTCCTACTTTTTACAAAACCACCTTGACACTGAAATGTGTAGGAAATGGAGAATCAAAATAAATTAATCCAAATGTGTCTAGTTTGATTTCCAACTAAGGAAAGATTCTCCAGTCCTTGTTCGTACATTCCCTTACCTCTCTTAATTCAGTTCGTTACCTTGGTTTCTACCTTGACTTTTTATATAGCAATGTGCTGGTTAATAATCACAGTATAAAGATGACTAAACTAGAGTAAACATATTAAAATCAAGCGGCAAGGGCTGCTGTGACAGACCCCACGGACTCCTATATGGAAACTTAAAAACAGGTGCTCATAGCTCGAAAACAAAATGACTCTCTACAAGACCATATGCGACTAGTCCAGGCATATAGTGTAGAACTCCGAGCCACTATACCTACCAGTGTTCAATGAACAAAATCCTTTCAGTCCAAAATCTTAAGAATAATTGCAAGCCATATTATGAATCATTAACCATACCCTTCCTGAAGACTTTAATATTCCTTTCGCCCATGGCCTTATCTCCACCCACTTCACGTTCTTCCATAGTAAACTCCAATTTCACTCTAATCCATGTATTAAATCCCTCTCGTAGGATTCCAATCCGTACGATCCTTTCCGACGACTAAAAAAAACATTGCCTTGCGACCTCCTAGACCTGAATGCCTACATTTACAAGGATTTGGATCATTGGGCCTACTCTCCATGCTTAGTGATTTTTAATTTTTTTTTTTTTTTTTTACATAAGTACTAACATATGCATTTGTCTTCTCTGTCATCAGTTAACAAGATGTTAATTATCAGAGAGTTATAAATAAAGATTTATTATTAATAAAAAATTGTTTTTAACGTTTGTGTTTAACTTTAGAGAATTTTTAGTGCAAGGGAACAGAATAAAAAATCTAACTGTCCCAGCCAGGATTCGAACCTGGATCCCCTGCTATCCGGGCCGGTGCATTAGCCACTTATGCTACCGGAACAGGTCAGATAAGTTATTAAATTCCCCGCACTAGTGTCGAGAGTCCAACCTCCGAGGCCGACGAATATATCGCTCACGCTCGGAGGAGCTGACATTGTCAAGCTGTTTAAATGACTCTACTTAATTTATTTTTAATTTTAATTTTATAAATATTATTTAATTTGTGGTATTTAATCCCACGTAA
>KZ808319.1:82282-94716 GCA_000696205.2 Oncopeltus fasciatus
TTACGTGGGATTAAATACCACAAATTAAATAATATTTATAAAATTAAAATTAAAAATAAATTAAGTAGAGTCATTTAAACAGCTTGACAATGTCAGCTCCTCCGAGCGTGAGCGATATATTCGTCGGCCTCGGAGGTTGGACTCTCGACACTAGTGCGGGGAATTTAATAACTTATCTGACCTGTTCCGGTAGCATAAGTGGCTAATGCACCGGCCCGGATAGCAGGGGATCCAGGTTCGAATCCTGGCTGGGACAGTTAGATTTTTTATTCTGTTCCCTTGCACTAAAAATTCTCTAAATTTACGTGGGATTAAATACCACAAATTAAATAATATTTATAAAGTTTGTGTTTAACATTTTTACTAAAAATGGGCATTAAGGAAGAACTTTTCGAATATAGCTACGATGGGTGAGCGCTTTCCTCTCTCTGTCTTCCCGGCCAGTCTAGAGCAGACTGTAGTGGCATTACCTTCCAAACTTATTCTTTTTTATTTATATTTATTTATTTATATCTCTCTTAAGCTAGAGAAATCTTCTTAGATTATACTGCTTCTGCTTGACTTACTTATATATATCCTATGGATAAAATATATATAAGTAAGTTTCAAGATACCCCCTTAATCTTCCTTAGTGGACAAATAAAAGAAAAAGGAAAATTTTTATGGTAGATTTGTTACTGTCTTTACATCAGAATTGTACAACCTTATCATAAATTATTCATATGAAATTTAAAATTTCACATTTGTCCATATAGTATATGTAAAATAGCTTTATTTATACATTAATTGCAAACTGAATTCACTTGAATTGTTTAGAATTGTTGGGGTTTAATAGCGAAATATTTAAGGAGAGAATTCAATTAATATTATTATTGGGAGTAGACTAGTCATGTTAAATACCGCGAGGAGAGAATGACTGACGTGAGTGTGTCATGAACTTCCTCTTTCTCCCGTGAGGTGGTGTGAATTCCACCGATGACAGGCGGGCTCCAGGGAATCACACTATATTGGAAAGTTAGAAAAGTAACTGCCTATTCACAAGGTTTTATAGGCAATAACGGTCACGGTCCTAGTACTGCTCTCATTGAGCTCTATATCCCCCCCGCGCACTTATGTACAATACCATTTATCTGTCCGTGCTTTCAGCGACTCATATCTTGAGTACACTAAAATCAAGCAATATAAAAATAGGAAGGGTCGTCATACCATGAATTAACGATTAATGAATGAAACCATTAAATTGTCTCCCCCTAAAGACCCTTTCCTCTCTAAACGAATTTAGCCATTAACGAATTCAGCTTTTCGTTTAAAAGAGACATACCGAATTTTGTTCAAATGAAAATAATGTATATAAAACTATACTGTTTGAAGACTTGATCCTTCATACTAATAATGTTCAAGAAAAAATGAAAAATTCAGTCTTAAAAATTCCCATAGTTATTTTTTTGTTCTGTTGATTTATTAAAACGAAATGACAATAATTTGGGGGCCATTTTGGAGGAATCTACGAGATGACCATGGGAGTCCAAGGGGCCGTAGAACTATTTCATTCCCAGGGCAACACCAGTACGATAATAAGAGTGCTCTAAAAGGAGGTTGAAGGACTAACCTTTCTCTGTTTTTAGACACGACAATAGCGTACATTAACAAGGAACTTTGGAAGTACCTATCCAGGAAAAATAAACATCATTCGAACATAAGACCATTCATGAGACTAATCCACGCTAACCATTACACAATCTCTGCCCCATTAAATGGCTAATATATTATAATTAAGCCATTTTATTCGTATGTTTAATAAAATCAAAATATCAGATTAAGTTAATGTAAGTAAGATAAGTAAAAAAGCTGTTCAGAGAGTAAAATAAGTTATTGGTCCCCTTCCTAACCCCTTCTTTCTCATCCGAATACAACCAGAAAACAAATAAGTTCAAGGGTGAGAAAAGCCGAATATGCAATATGGGTTCTACATTTTAAAAACTAGAGGTCTCGAACAATACTTAAAATTACATTTTTAAATATATTTCTTAATATGCGCTTTTTTGAAAAATGTTATTCAATATTATCAAATTCATTAATTTTGTTTTATACTTTTCTTTCTTAACGCTAATATTAATGAAGACATTAAGGTTTTAAATTTTGGTTTCTCTCTAACCTCCCCCCACCCCTCCTCCCAACGACAAGTTGCGGTATTTAATCTTTTTCTGCAAACTGTTGGACGACTTTGTTAATGGAGAGAATACATACACACAAAATCTTTTCAATCGGTGAAGATCCGTAGAAATTTATTGGAAGTCACTTCATGGTACCAAGATGGTTAGAAGTCTATAATCTATAACTTTGGCTATAACTAATGATCACACGCTGTTTTCTCTCAATAGTTGAAGAGAATGAGTTTTCATTCTTAAAGTTTTCGANAAAATATTTTTACATTTTAGCATCACAATGTGCAAATGTGAGTAGGGTAAAGTATGACAAAATATCATACTCTGCCTTTTGTAAAAAATGAGAAAATAATGATAATGAAATCTCCTATAACTTTGAATAAAAATAGTAAGTCTAAAACCATTATTTTAAAGATTCTAAGATGATTGGTTTTACTGTTTATATTATTCTTTAAAAACTTACTCAAAATTCTCCACATCATACCCTTCCTCCAAGTATGGTCGCCTAATGTGGATTTTACCAAATGCGCTGTTCTTGCACTAAATAATAATAAGAATTTCATAATTTCACTGTGGAATTCATCGTTTTACCGTATACGAAGGGTACAGGAGTATAATATAAGTAATGAGGCTACTTGGTTGGTTGTCTACTTATGCTCATCAATCATAATCATTAGTTTATATATATGATATACCAAAGAAAAGCTGGCAAGAATATGGTTGCCTGTCAGTTAAGTCCTCTTCGATAACCGAATGAAAACAACCCAATTACTCTTTCAGGATGAGAGCCGATGAAATAATAAAGCCGAGAGGGCTGAAAAAGAAAAAAAGAAAAAAAAAATATAAAAAGGGACAGAAAGTGTGAGAGAAAAAAGGGTGAGTTTGGGGGGTGAGATCGGCAACAGGTGGTTGGGCTAATGAAAAGCCTGTAATCCCGGAGTGGCGGTCCTCGGTGTCTGCCAACTCGTTTTATCTACAAGCTTGCCTCTTATCTTGTCTCCAGTGTTTGGTTCTCCGCAGCTAGATCTTTCGGTCTTCACGGTCTAGTAAGGATTCTTGTTTGTCAGGACCAGTGTCTTCATTTATGTCTCTACCATTCCAACTTTTCTCGCCATTTTCTTCTGTTTTGTATGAATTTGTCAGTTTAATACAGCTGAATTTATCAGTGTTTATTATGTAGTCAGGATTTCCTGTCTTAGGTATCCCTGTCTAATCTTCATAAGTAGCAGGCTTATATACTGACTTCAGGAAATTCATTTATGGATATATTTCGGTATTCCCTATGATTACGGAAATACTTATCAGTATCCCAAGTGCTCAAGTCCTTTTCAAACAATTTTTGTTTTCGGTTTTTTAAGATAAACGAGGCATTATGCTCACAGTGCACAGTTTCAGCCGGCCAGAACAGTTGGCTGACCAAAAGTCTTCCATGATCAAAAATACAAACATCCTTAACATGTATTTCCCAATTGGGCCAATATGGCTCGTTGCGGAACAAGTTTATTGAAAATAAATAAAAATATATACTTAAATTAATAATAAAAAAAACTGTTTTTTTTTGTAGGAATAATTTAATTTAAATCCATTCATAAGAGTAACTAATCAGAGTACTATTCAAAATGAAAATGAAAATTAAAACGTTTTTTCAATCTATCATTGAAAAAAAAAAATATCATTACCGCAATGCTATTTATTAATCTTGCCACTAGGAGATTTTTTTTATTTTGTTATTTTTGTCAGAGAACTTAAACTATGTAAATATGATGAAGGCTTTTTGGAAAATTTGGGTGAAATGACTCTCCTGCCAGTGACCTCTCAGTTACATAATAGTGAAAGGGTCTTTTTTTTAATGGTGGGAATGAGAATATAAATTGTAGAGAAATACTCGTTGTGCAGGGCAAAGTTTGCCATCAGTATTAGCCCATAATTCAGGAAAGAAGAGAGGGATGCTGTGACGTAGCCAAGGGCGATAATTACGACTACCTTTGTCAGTTTTCTCTCTACCTCCTTGGCTAACGAACTCGGAGTACGGTCTATTATACCTCTTTGTCTTAATCAGATTTAGTCCCGCTCTGATAATGAGTACCCCCAGTTCGGTTCCGGGCCGGCTACGGATACCCGCCGGATATCCGCTCCAACCACCACTCAGTAATGAGCCTTCTATACCCCTACTCAGCCGAGAATAATTTATTCATTATTTTAAGGGCAAACTTTTTTAAATGTTATTATTTGGAAATTAATTAATTTCTTTCGTTTTTGTCGTTTTTTATATTGTACTGAAAGAATTAATTCTCATTATTCCGATTATAAACTATAGATTTCTTTTTATTGTTTAGAAACAAGAGACGAACCTAAGGACAAAAGGAATTCAGGAGGTTATATAAATATAAACATAATAATAAATAATACAGCAAGTTCTGCTGTGAAGAAAGATGCATTTTTATATTCTAAACCTAAATATCACCCTAAGTTCTAATAATTTAACTTTAATTTCTACAATCATTTTTATAAAAAAATGCGTCATTTGTGTAACACAAAAATTTTGCATAACTGAACTCAAGGAATTAATCCTCACTCAAATAAATTAATAATTTCCAAGTTGTTCATTAAGTTTATTAAATTAATCTTCAATTATACAGAAACGTTATTTTAATATATAATATCATAATTTTTTCTCACCATGCAATCCTAAAATAGCCACAAATCGGCCTCATATAATTAACACCATTACGAACTATTCTACTGAGAAACTACATTTCTCTTTTATATCATATATAAAATCTGACTTTCTTGGTCCATGAATTATATCACAAATAAAATTATATGCTTGATTTTCACTAAAATTATAAATTAAAATTGATACTGTACAAATAAAATGATATCTACGAATGACTCAATTCTATTATTTATTAATGACTCTATTCTATGAAATACTTTTTAATAGTAGGAGAAACAATTTTTCAAAATTTTTCCACAAGTGGTAACCTGAAACAATTGTTAAAGAGGGGATGAATGCTGATATGAAATGTCTGTCAGGAACTGAGTTAACAACTCCAGATTTCTCCTTTAAAGATGGATATAAATAAGAGTAAATTATGAAATTCCATATAAAAGTCATAGATAACTATGAATATAAAAAGTATACCTCTTAATTCGTAAATTTCTTCCTTAACAAGCAGTTTTTGAAAACTGTATGCAGATTGAACATTACAAAATTGCATTGTACACCTAATATATTCTATTAACTTTATCGTAACTCAAATAACAACTAAGATATCACGATTATATATTTTTTTTAAAGATTTAAACCAAATATGTATTCATTCAAGCGTTTTCCAAGAAAAGAATAAGTATTAAGTAAAAATAACACTCGAAAGTAATTTTAAAATATATATTATAATTCCGTTTTATTCGAAAGATATTATGGGTACTGTGTAACTATATTTACATCTATTTTTTTTTGTTGCACTAATAATAAAGAAGACATTAAGATTTATATATTTTCAGCTTCTCTAACATAGGATCAGTAAAATTTTACTTTGTCAGAAAAAAAATTTACGTAATTTAAAATGACCTTTCATGCATTTTGATCCATTATATTCATCTCCCCATTTACCGCACTGTGCTGTATACCTCCAATATATGCTGGTAGGTTTCTACAAGGAAGGAGTTTTAAGATTAAGGTAGAAAGAAAGGATAGGTTTTAGAATAATTTTTCTAAGACTTTTAAGAGTACAGGATGAAGGCTGAACGAATGGATAGATGAAGATTTCTACACTTATGTTTCAGGTTAGAGAAACTAAATTTATGTTTGAATATTTCTAGTGGATTGGGACGTGGGTTATTTGGACTCTACTGGATATCGACTGGACATAGTGCATCAGAGGGCATTAGGGTAGTCCGAGATATCTCTCAAACGAGTTTTATACAGAGTCCAATAGACTATACTATTAACGAAGGGATGTGACGACTTTCAGAAATAGATATTGGTAATTATCTATTCATGTCATGAAATGATATTTTAATTAGTTTAGATATTATTAAAACTTAAATTAATAAAATTTTCACATGTCAAGCAGTAAATTGTATTATACGAGATGTTCGTTTGATTCTGATGTCGGTAATAAAGTTTACGGATGAAATTCCAATTATTATAAAATAATTTCAATAAGAAAGTAAATTATCAAGTTTTCACACTATATTGCTTATTTAAAATCTATTTAAACTGATAATGAGCTATTGAGCTGTTGTTGGAAAACAATTTCCTTCTAGCACAGTTGCCTCTTAATTTAGTGGAGCGAATTGAGCTCTGTATAATGTTTTCCGTTTATTTGCATTTGTCGGCCTGTGTGCATGTGGGAGTGGTTCGCACCTAGGCCATTTCTCCCTAGTCCCCTCTACTGTCAATTACAGTCCGGCGAGAGAGCGTGGCTTTATCAGGAACAAAGCCCACCAGGCCCGGGGGGTTGCGACCAATAGAATGCGCTACATTAGAGGACTGCTTCCTTTGTTTGCCTGCAGAGGCCAGAGCGTTTTCAGCCGCGACCCACACACCCCCTCATCTCTAATTTCTTTGTAAGGCAATCCACTTTCCTCGCAAGCTTCATATCGAGTCGGGGTTAAATATCTTCTCTACGAAAAAGTTGCAGTAGCTATGCGGTGTACTGGTTAGTATGCTTGTTTCGCGTTTACTGGAGGTCCTGCAATCCCGTTACTAGCTCAACTTCAATTTTATCAGAGCTTTTAGTTTCGTAGTCATAAAGAGAGTATGTTATAGTGTGAAGCGTGATAGTAAAAAACGAGAGGATAGTTAATAACCTCCTGATGGGGCTGTGAACACAAATAGACCCCCAAGGATTACTGAGATCCTTCTAAATTATTATTATTTCAGTCTTTATAACTGCCTAGGTACAATTTACCTGGATGAGTAAACTCCTACGAAAAGCTGCAGGTTCTCCAAAGTTAACGGTCGTTGGGATCTTGACCAATCAACAAACTACTTAATAAATTAACTGATCGCGAATCCCAATGTGTGCTCTTTTGGCGAATATAGATCTCTGGCTTTCAGTATTTAATATGAACAGCTGCTATTGATCCTTTGGGCCTAAAGCCAGCAAAAAACATATACACACTACCTATATATATATATATATATTATCGTGTTCTCCCGGTAGCGCAAGTGGATAACGCGCTTGCCGGTTTAGCAGGAGATCCAGGTTCGAGTCCTGGCTGGGACAGTTAGATTTTTTATTCTATTCCTTTGCATTAATTGATATGTAAAATAAGCAACATTTTGTAATTTTCTAGCTATGTCATTTTATTGGCTTTGAGTTACTATAGCATGGGGGGAAAATGGCCAAGGACAACGCTAACAATAATAAATAATAAAGAAGCTATTCACGATTTTAAATTTGGTCTTTTTGATAACTCCCTTCCTCTAAACTGACATCACACTTTCGTGTTTATAACAACATGCCGAGTTTTTTTAATGAAAATGAAAAAGTCTCGCCTGTAGAGCGTTAAAACGTCACAGTACGTATATTTCAGCGATCTGCAGAAAGTATTTAGTTTTTCGTCACGAAATTCAATGCTTTTTAAATTTTGTTTAAGAGGAAGAGGGGTTTTTTTTAAATATAAGGAATGTGTATGTATATCTATGTGTGCATTATATATATATATAATTTTAGTGATTACCATTTATAGTTATAATTTAAAACACTCATAAGTAGAACTGATAACTAAATGTTCTGAGTTTGCATTCGACAAAAACTGAAAGACTTAGCTATAAGCCGAGTCAAAAAAATGCATTGTATTTGACGGGTCTATTTGTATAAATGAAGTATTACTTTTAAGCAAATTTACTCGAGTTTAATGGAAATTAATTTATTTATAAAATAATAATGAATAATATTTAGGATAAAAAAAAAATTATTTTCACGCAAAATAAATAGCGGAAATGTTTCAAGTATACGTTTTGGGCCCACTAACTTTAAAATAACGGAATGGATTTTGTAAATTTGATAGATAACTATTAACACAATAGTTAATTACTAAACCAAAAATAGTTTAAAAATCGATAAGTAGAATTTTCTGTTAATTTTCTGTTATATTCGAAATAAATAGTGACACCTTAATATTCAAAATTTTATATTTTGAAAGAGTATTCGCTACCGATATTGTCAGCCCAGGTTCAGGATGGCATTTCATCCTCGTAGTTATTTCCAATGAGCCTGTCAGAAGTAAAGTTGAGTTGTGGACACTAAGCAAGGTAGAATGGCTGCATGCTTTGTGTGTGTCTTCCTGGTCTGAGAGTTAGGTCTGGCGAGACGAGTGTGTCGCCGTAAGAGTGTGGTATACCGCAACATGCGACTCTGATTAACTTCTTAGTGATGAGACACCGCCTCCTTCCTATCTTCATTAGCTTTCAAGCGAGCGTGCAATTTGCCTGGAAACCAATATACAACTGTTGCCATTCCTATTAATCAACATATTGCAAATACATTCATCTATATACATGTTGCTCTAGATTTCGAATTATATATAATTTAATTAACAATTTTCAAATATATATTTAATTAAAAAAAAACCTAATGGAAACTGCTGATCAAAGCTAATTCTCTAAAAACAGCAGTTTTATATTTTTCGTAATGAAATTCGCCATGTGGTTTTTGAATGTAAAATGAAAGGATTGGTTCGTTATTGTGCATAATCAGACCAATATCAGTCATTTTTTACCAAGGACTAAATGATATTTCCATTTATATACCTGAAATGTTAAGTTCTAGTAAAAAATGGTTTTTCGGTTTAATGAGCGTAATACTTAGTAGAGAATAATGAAACTTAGCAAATTGTTTTTCTTATTGATAAAAGAATGATTTTGGGAGTTGCCCAGAGAAATTAAAAAAAAAAAATTAAGTTAAGAAACTATGAATTTTACGACCTAGGAGCTGCAACATTTTGTATAATGTTTTCGGTATTATATATAAAATAGTAGGCTAAATTCAGTATGGCACGAAATCGCAGGAGAAAAGAGGGAATTAACTTAATTGTCAATTATAATTTTGCCATGCAATCAGCTCAATATTTAGTTTAGTACTAACACAGAGTAGTTTAATAATAAAAGATGTATCCTATAAGTGTGGGTGAGTGTATGATATGAAGAGTTCAAATACAAATATTCTTCAACTGCATAAATAAGGAATTTTTTTTTACCATTTTTTGTAAACACTATTTCTTTCCGACTTCGTTTCTTAACTCAGAACCTCTGGGAATCTCTATGTCCAAATACATTTCACTTTATAGCTTGTTAGTAAAATAAACTTGAAAAAATGTATTCATGTTGGGTCTAGGTTATCCAATAATAATTGGTTTTAGCTCTCAGTTAAACATATGACATTCTCCCACTTATTAATATTTAATAAATGCGAAAAATGTTGAGACGCAGTTTATTAAAAATAAATAAATAAATTATTTAAAATGGTATTCATCAGAGAGATTTCTCCAATTCAGAATTATTCTGAATGTAATGCTGTTTTAGATATAATTTAAGGTGTTGCTATTCCCCTTGTAAAAAGGTTTCTGGACACTACCTTTTTAGTTATTCTTGTAAACATATTATATTACTTCAATCACTCATTCAAATATGTTAAGCTCGACAATTTAATTGGATTCAATATCGATTATACTTACTTATATAACGTTATTTACTAAGAAATGCTTTCAGAATTCATACTAACCAACACACCTTCTTAAAAGGACTATTTTTGTAAATTAACTGATACTGCTGACTAATTTCCATATAAAAGCTTTCTTTTTTTTTTCGAACATTCTCAATTGAACCTGGTCTTTCTAATAGTTGTAATTAAAATTCTTTGATAAGTTATGATTTTTTTGTTTATGCGTTAGCCTCTCTTTCAATCTCATTGGGTAATGGAGAGAGGGGCTATCATCAGGTTGTCATTCCCTTCTAAACTTCCATAATTTATCGACAAAAGCTTGCCCAGGGCGGGATTTGAACCAGGACCGCAAGGATTAATAGCCCCCCGTAATGGTTTCTTTCTATAATTATTTGATGTGGTATTGATGCTGAGCTAAACTTATCTCTGTAAAACACCTATAAATCATTGTTTGAAACTCTTTTCGGCTACAATTTTATACTAAAACACTTGAGTAGTTATGTCCAACCTGCGGCTCTGGTTTTACGTTCAGATGCACTGCTGATTACTTACCGAAAAGAACGTTTCTTGTCGAAAACTCTCACCGTTACTAGTATAGATATAAATTGCTTTCTGACTCTTAGATAAGGCGTTTCACGATCGAATCGATCAATTTACAGCGCTCTGAAAATTCAGATAACATTCACATATGACGATAACAAATACACATGACGTGGTATAAAATAACAATAAAAAATGCTAAAACAAATAAATACATTTAACATCTGTGCAGTTACTACAAATGTACATGGGCTCAAATGTCCACATTTTTTTTAAATTGAGAAAACATTTTTTTAGTTTCTTTCTTCTTGTAAATTTCGCTGTGCAGCTACTAAAATATTTATTTTATTAATACTTTTTGTGTCCTGAGTTGCATTTCCCTAAACTAAATATTTCGCCTACAACATCCAAATAAATTTAGGGTAGTTTTTCTACTCAGAAAAATTCTTCGTCGTTTAATCTCTTCTTACGTGGTGGATTATTTTTTTTTTATTGTCCGAGTTCATATACTTATTTCATTCTTTATTTTTTTATTGAATTATCATTAAATTTAACGTTTATTGCTAAATGCTTCATACACATATTAATAGTTAATCATGAAATAAAAATTTATAATGAAATTAAAAATTCCAATATTTCACTCTAGCTACTAGTAAAATCATTCATTCAAACAGTCAGCTTGCACTGTTATCTTTGAGAAATAAAAGCTCTGTTCAAATTTTCTCCCGATCAGAAAAATATAGGCAACAGGTGGTTGGGCTAATGAAAAGCCTGTAATCCCGGAGTGGCGGTCCTCGGTGTCTGCCAACTCGTTTTATCTACAAGCTTGCCTCTTATCTTGTCTCCAGTGTTTGGTTCTCCGCAGCTAGATCTTTCGGTCTTCACGGTCTAGTAAGGATTCTTGTTTGTCAGGACCAGTGTCTTCATTTATGTCTCTACCATTCCAANTAAAACTCCTATTTGTTCTTACTTTTTCTATTTTTTCCAAATTAATAAGTAATATCCGTAAATAAGTAAATTTAAATGAAATAAACAAAGATCAATGAGTGCAAAAAGGTATGTGCACTAAACTTTGCTTTAGTCAGGCTGGTAAGGTAGAGTGAGGGAAGCACTCTTCCATCGTAGTTATATTTATAAATTTATTTTCTCGTAATTGTGTTATATGGCATAAAATCAAGAAATTGCATAACACACACATTTAAACTTTTCATCACTCATCTAAGACATTTGTCTTGGAATATATTAAGATTAAAATTTATGTCTACCTCTAAACCCCAACTTTTTTTCATCTCATTTCAAACAAAAATTAATTCTGTCTAGAATTTGGAATTAAAAGCCTAAATAAAGAAATTGGTTTCCTTTTATATATATTTTTTTTTTATAAATTGCTGATACTGGAGTGTACGCAGGAAAAAAATATTCGTATGTATATATATATATATATATATATATATATGTACGTATGAGTGTGTGTGTGTGTGTGTGTGTGCGCGCGCGCGCGCGCGCCCGCGAGTGTGGGATTTTCAAACAAAGATCCTCATCCTTGCTCTAAATATTACTAACAAAGCAAATTTCATTTATTTTCCCCACCAATCTTATAACAGAGAAGCTAAATAATTGATGATTTATTTCAATTTTGTGTATATGTGTTTGTGTGTGTATGTATGTATGTGTGTATATCGATAAATAGAATCGGTTAAGATCCGTTGAATTTTTTTAAAAGTCGCATCATGGTACCAACGTAAATAGCTTGATTTTGTAACGGGTACTTTTTACATAAGTTTTACTAATTACTTTCCGATTACCCGACGTATTTTTGTTAATTGCCTACTCTTCTGATTTCAGGAAGGGATGGGAAGCATTCGAATAGTAGACAAAGGCCTGGAAGTGAATGGGCAGAGCTACGTTTTGGGCAGTCTGGTGGCTAGCAGCATCAGGTCGAAGCCGGAGAAGAGCATCAGGATACGAGCCTCCCACAACATATCGCTCAGCAGTGAGTGGGGGAACAGCAACAGCATAACGTTGGGTAAGTTTTTGTATATATATATATATA
>KZ808319.1:123077-144290 GCA_000696205.2 Oncopeltus fasciatus
CACACCCTGTCAAATGCTTGTGACACATCGAGGAAGGCACCAACGCAGTACTGCTTGTTCTCGAGAGAGGAAGATATGCAATCTACAACACGAAACACCTGTTGGATCGTGGAGTGTTGGGCTCGGAAACAAACTGGTGTTTTGGAAATATTTGGTGAGCGTCTAGAATTGGTATTAGTATTTTAAGAAGAATCTTCTCAAAGACCTCTGAAAAAAGAGGAAGCAGGCTTATTGGGCGATAGGAAGAAGGATTACTTGGGGGTTTGCCAGGCTTTGGAAAGAGGATAACAGTGGATAATTTCCACAGGAGAGGAAAGTGTGTGGTTCGGAGAATGGTGTTGTAGAGGTAGGTGAGGAAAGTTACAGCCTTTTTGGGTAAGTGGTTTAGAATTTTGGCTGTAATAAGATCATGCTCGGGAGACTTGCATTTAGGCAAGCGGGAGAGGATACATTTGACCTCAGAGGGGATGACCGCTTTAGGAGATGGAGACATAGGAAGAGTGGAATCAAGGAATTCTTTTACCTCTGTGCTTTTAGAATGGTTTTCTGGGTCAGGGTGAGGAGTGAAGGATTGCTTGAGGTGAAGGTTTGCTTGAGGTGAAGGCCAAAGGCCTCAACTATGTCTGCATCGGACTCTGCTCATGTGCTATCATCCCGTTGTAGAGGAGAGGTGGGGGTGTGGTATTTGAGGATTTTTCTGGCCCAGAGGGATTAGTCTTCTGTTGTGAGTGAGTAGATATGATTGTTGAATTCTTTATTGTGATGAGATCTGAGTTCACGTGTCACTAAACGGCTCAGTTTGTTATAAGCTTGGTGGTCAGATGGGTGTCGTGTTCTCTGCCATGTGGTTCTCGCCCGTCTTTTGGATTGTATAAGAGTCTGTATATGCATGGGAAGAGGTTTGGTGTTTAAAGGTTTGGGATTAAAAGGTTTTTTGGAGGTAGGTTTGGATGCTATCCAGCACGAATGTTGAATAGCAGAGGTGAAGGATTGTACAGCATCTTCAAGGTCTTTCGGGGATTTTTAGGAAATTCTGAGGTCTATGGTGTCTTCAAGGAGGGATTTAAACCTATCCCAATCAACTTGGCCATTAACCAGTGACGAGGGAGTCGGTTTTGGGATGGATTGGAGTGACATGGTGAGGAGTATGGGACTGTGGTCAGATGAAAGGTCATTGAGTGTGCTGGTCATAATATAAATAAAAATAAAATATTAGAATTATCCATTATACTTCTCAATAAGTAGTTGTGTAGTAAACGTTTTTTTCGTTTAACATTTATCTATCTGAAATTGTATATTTATAAATTATTTCCTCTCTCCCTTTCTGCACTAAACTTATTATCCACATAAAATTATAATTACCCAAAAGCTTTGATCAGTATAAATATACATTATTTACAAATTAAAACGAATAGTTTTAAAATTGATATTTAATAAAGACTTTTACATACCTCGCAATGATTTAAGTGACATATAAATGAGTCTACTAGCCTTTAATACATTTTATTGCATATCATAAGCCTTTGTGAAGTAAATAAAACTGATTTTACTTTCTAAGCAAAAAAAAATGTACCATTTTACATTTTACTGGGTCGATTTTTAATCCTTTTATTGGCTCACCTATATAAATTTAAAAACTTTCAGCAATATATTTAATTGTTTATATGATAGTGTTATTTTACATTATTAGATTGAACTGAAAAATTCTAACCGATTATTATAACCGATGATGGGTAATCGTTTTTGCCGATTGGGCTAAGAAAATAAATATGAAATTTCTACGAATTAATAAGCCGATCTTATATTGATAGCATCAAGAAATATGTATGCAAAAATTCCTTTAACGCATCTTCTGAATCCAAAAACGATGTATACACATTAAAAATGGCTACTGCTTTCAATCTAATTTACTAATTAAAGCAAAAATACAGCATTTATTGAATTTTATTAAAAGGAAAAGTTCTGAAAAGGGAGAGAAATATTTAAAAGAACTCACGCTCAATATAGCCCGAATAAATTGAGGAAAAATGATTTGGCAGAATTCCTTTAAACTTAACAATATTAACATGTAATTAATTAGTTTGGGAATCAGTTAAAATAATCTATAATGTAATTAAATATATCCCAAAGTTACACATTAAGGGAATAGATTAATTAACATTTTCGACAACCAGCTAACTAACTTTGCACTCACTTTATATCAATATCATTTACTGATAATTACACTCCTGAATCGAATATAATTAAAAATATTGAAGATTCTAGGCCCTTACATTAAAGGATTTTTTTTTCAATTAAAGAAAACCTTGTTTTGTTTTCATCTTCTAAGAGTGAAAATCTAAGAAAAGCTAATACATATAAAATCTCATATGTGTAAACATTAACAAATACAAGAAAGGGTGATGATCAAACTTTGATCCTGATATTTCCTTGGAGCCTAGTACGATCCTATCAGGCTCCTAGACAATATCATGATGCCCTGCCGGATTGCCAATTCGCATGGCCAGCGAGGCAACATACGAATCAGGAGTATTTAAACTAAAAAGGGAGTGATGAAAGTAATAAAGTCCCCTACTCTTTATTGTATATATATATATAATAGTAGGTTTGTTGNTATTATATATAAGGTGAGACTCGCCAGAGAGAAGAAGAAAGAACCTTCTCTCTGCTTTTATGTACCTTTCTTTTACTCTCTGTAATATATATATATATATACTATATAGGCCTAGAGGTAAAATACATATTAAGGATGTATTTATTCTTGACCTTCAGCACACCGTTCTGGTCGCTTGATTAATTTGCATTCAATAAAGAATGGCCCAAATTTGGGCTGGGTGTTCCTTAAAAGCACACCAGGAATCCTATAGGTTATCACAAATAGAAGCACAGAAAGAAAGAAAAAACTGTGCAGTGTGGATATTGGCTCAGGGACCTTAGGCACTGTACCAATGATGGCCTCTCCTTAAAAAAGCATAAACCTTAAAATATACACTACTCAATTGGATGTCCAGATTGTTTGCGGTGAGGATGTATTGGATGGGATGAAGGAATACACGTACCTTGGCGGGGTGATAAGTAGATGCAATAAATTTTAATTGGATGTCTCAAGCGGCATGTCTAGAAAAATTCCGTATAATAACATTTCGCACTTCTGTTGTTGAAACAGGAAAGGATGTTGGGGCAGAATATGAAGCTCCACCTCTTGCAGTCTGACTTTCTTCCAGTGCTTTTTTTTTTTTTTTTTTCATAGCGGAAGCAGGGTTCTGAATGAGAGGCTTCAAAGTCGTGTTAGTGCAACTAAAATGAGTTTCTGCAGAAATATTTCAGGAAATCACGGAGATATTGTATCAGAATTGACCAAAATAGCTTAAGATAAGTCCTGCGACAGTAGCACTGGTAAGGAGACAACTGGGAAGGTAAAGATATGGCTGCAAATTAGACCACTGCAGTAATAAAATAAAAACTATTTATTGAAGCCTACTTGGAAGAGGACCAAGAAGGTAACCAAGAATTTCCTACTTTTACCACATAAAAGGAATAGGAAGACGCAAGGAGAGGACCTTAGCAGAAATGGTAGGGGTAGAAACGCTTGGTATAAATAAGGGTGGAAGAAAAAAAAAGTGTTTTTGTACACTTCTTATGATACTCTGATCAAAATATTGAAAATAGTGATCAAAAATTCAAATTGTTTAATGCTTATAAGCTTAATGGTGTAAAAACAAAATGAATAAATGAGGTTTTTCATAACCTTTTAAATGAAGTTAATATATTTATCTGAGAGTGGTGTCACTGGTCATCTTATCTCTTCATGTGACTGTCATTAATGTATTTTTTTTTACTATTCATTGTAATCAAATTACAATTTTTTTTAACAGATTGTAATATGTTATAAAGGTTATAATAAATAAATAAATAAATAAATAAATAAATAAATAAATAAATATATATATATATATATATANCATATATATATATAAATCACTCTTTTTAACCATGAATTAATAATTTGAAATATTACTTTTTAACATATTTGTCTAGGTAACTTTTGGCAAAGTACGTACCGTCTTATAGCTGAAAAAATCTTGAAATGTTAACAGTAACATATGCTACAATATTTTATGATTTTGTTACTTTCTTATTTCATCAAAGCACTAGCATGAGTTTCTATAGATTTTTTTAAAATTCTCGAAATAATATTGTTTTTGCAATGTATATGTCCCGTTTTAAATATTCTTGAATTTTATTTACATATATAAATAGAATATTCATACATTTTAAGTTGTATTCTATTAGAAGTATACGTTTTATTTTTGTTGTCCATTTTCCCCAGGATCAGGTGGAATAGTCATAGATGGAAGCTTACAAACACCAATGGTTCGGGCATCACCAGGATCAGACTTGAGGTATGTTGCATTTTCATTAATGACTTAGAGAGTGAGAGAGAGAGAGAGAGAGAGAGTGAGAGAGAGAAAGAAAGAGAGAGATTAGATATCTTAATTATTACACGATTTACATCCTTAAATAAATTGTCCCGAGACATCCAAACGGTCACCTTCCTATCGTCGATAGCCGACGATATGTCCACTGTAACAATATGCAGGGCACTGCATTTTAAGAACAAATGAACAAATCCTCCAAAGTGTTTGTTTTCTATTTACAATATTAAATGTTTTTAAGTTTCATATAAGCTCATTCATGACTAATAAAATTTCCATCAACTGCTCTCCAGACTTTTACTCCTCAAACAACGTAAGACAGAGATACTACTGTAATCTGTCTAAATTATTTTCTCCAACAATTTTAAAAACTTCAAACTGTTTAGGTTTTACGAATTTTATGTTGGTATATTATATGTTATATGAGATATAGGATTGGCTATGTAATCACCCGCATTTTCTTCTCAAGATTATTATCTGCTGTTAGATTTGAATGAAATTTAGTCGCTCGTTTGGGGTCTCACTAAAACTTTAAATGTAACGTTTGTGCTCATGTCTGAATGAATAACACTACGAGTCTGGACCTCCTGCAAAGTCAACCGTATGTGACGAGTTCTTGGCAATATTTATGATAATGAATAGATTTCGAAAAATTATTTTACTACACTTGAGGTTCACAGACCATTCAATGTTATACCAACCAACTTTGTTTAAATTATCTTTTAAACGTATGTTTTTATTAAGATTAATAAGAAAATAATTCCATAAAGTTTCTGTGAAAAGAAAAGTATGATCTACCGGGATTTTTAGCAAAGATCCTTGGCCTTGCTCTAAATATTAGTAACAAAGCAAATTTCATTTTTTTTCTCACCGATCTTATATCAGAGAAGCTAAATAATTGATGATTTATTTATATTTTGTGTAAATATATGTGTGTGTGTGTGTTGAGATATTTGAAAACAGTCTTGATTTATGTAAAATGTAAGTTTAAAAAGTGATATAAATACATTTCTTTAAGAAATTTAAATTTGATTAAAATATGCAATACCACACGGTAAAATCAATGTGCATTGGTTCCACTTTGTCAAAAGCCTCATTGATTTTTCATAAGTATACAAAGCCCTAGGCCAAGAATATTACTCCAAAACTACAAACTTCTTTAGGTAACTAAATTTTTTTTAAAACTGATTGTTATCTGAATTTTCTTTATCTAAAGGGCTATCTTGCTTTCTTTTTATTTTTATTTTTTGTTTTTCTTTATAGATTGGCAAATCAAAATTGGTATAGAATTTATTTTTTCTCGAATGATTAATTCATAAAACTGATTCAGAAATATTATCTGAACCTGGGCTCGAGTCTTTATGGTGGGCACGGCTTCAGCAAACTCATTAGAAGTGGACGGATGGTTCAGAGAGTTTATCAGATTACATATGATTGACAGGGATTTATGCTCTTTTATTCTGCAGGTTGATTGATTGTGCCTCACAACTCTACCGCCAATATAAAATCAATATACTTGGTGTGAAGAAAATATTAGCCCGATTATTGAGCATTGTCTGACTCAAGTTCTTAACAATAGTGATTCTTTTTTATCTTTTATAAAATATAATTTTTTTATTTTATTTCCTGTTATCCTTCTTCATGGATTGAAAAATCGGACATGAACATTAACTTTGAGTAATCAATGTATCATCAATATTTTTCATTTTCAAATTCAGCCTGTCTTAGCGCATTTAAAAGCGAAACTTTTAATTTCTTTCAGAAAAATAATTAATAATGGCTTCTTGACCGTTATGTTTCAATGTAACCATTATTAATTATAAACGTAATATTTCAATTAATGATGACTTCATTGAAACGTAATGATCAAGGTAAACCTCCACTCATTGTTGTTTATTTTATCAATGTAACTCATTAAATGTTTCATTTTTTTTTTTTTTTTTTTTTTTTTTAACAAATCTGCATTGGGTTTTACTGCATTAAACATTGCTCTTACTGTATTGAAAAACGGTTTTTAATCATACTTTAATTCCAGGCGAACCTGACTCCTATTGTCTCCATGTTTTTCACAGCAAACTCTGCATCTCTGCATTTATTTATATTTTTAATTTAACAAAATTTTTAGTAAGAAAAAAAAAACAAAAATATTTGCCTATAGTGCTTTAACAGTCATACTATTATAAACCAAATATTTAAAGTATTTTATAGTATTTTATATATATACACATAATTTCAAAATAAATTATTTTACATATATGGTTTATAATAGTTTGACTGTTAAAGCACTATAGGCAAATATTTTTCTGTGTATATATATATATATATATATATATATATATATATATATAGTATAAATATATATATTATACTATATATAAATAGTATATATATCTACAGTTCTTACCCATCCGCGAGCTAATGCACGATCTTACGTTGATGCATTCCTTGGAAAGGAATTTTCGCCTTTTGAAGAGTNATATATATAAAATAAATTGTAAGGTGAATAACGTGAATTTTTTGGTTTCCTAATGAATAGCAACTGCAGATAATTCTTCTAACTTGGTGCTAGATTTGTATTTGTGTATATATATATATATATCAAAGGGATGAATCGCTGAAGTGAATTAATCGAACTTGAAGTCTAAATCAGTGCCCTCCGTGGCTATAAATCTAGTGCAGATGGGGAAGAAGAGTGCCCCCTGAAGCAAGCCACCTCTAATAAGAAGGGCGGGAGACGGACTGGCCCTGCATGCTAAGGAGTGTAACTGGAAAAGTTGTCCTTCGCCCCTCTGATGTACTGATCCGACATCAGCCACCCTCATTATTAGCCAACTTCTGAGAGCAAAGTTCTTCTAGCCACACTACCTTCCACAAACATTTCCTCTTCATTTTATTTTTTTTTATTTTTAGGACTTCCTCCCCTACTCCATTGCATGCTCACAGGCAAACGTCTGAAAATAACTTATATTATTCTAACAATCCTGCAGTGATGCCTAGTAAGAAGACCTGTGTCTAAAATTTGTCACTTTTTATTATTTCTCACTCTTTTTATTTAAAATAAACTTATTATTTTAATGTTATTCTTTCTGAAAGTTATGCCTTAACTTTTATTATTTTAGTTAACTGTTACATATCTTATTCTCTCATATACGCTAAGTATATACTTTCATAATATGAAATAGAATCCTTGCCCTTCCATTAAAAACACCCTAAAAAAAAAAAAAATATATTCAAGGGAAACTTCTTGACAACAGTACATTACATATTTACCCTAGCTCAGATTAAATCCACTTGGAGAAGTAATTTATCCAATTGTGCATTTATATTCCGTCTCGGGCATTCTCTACTACGGTATTCTTCCTAATGGATATGTAATTTTAGATGAAAAATTTGTGTTATCATTTTCAAAAAACGAGAGCGAAAGAAAGAGGGAAGGGAGAAGAAAAATGGGTTTTGGAAAAATTTTAAGAA
The DNA here is from genome assembly GCA_000696205.2 of Oncopeltus fasciatus. Classification (NCBI taxonomy): domain Eukaryota; kingdom Metazoa; phylum Arthropoda; class Insecta; order Hemiptera; family Lygaeidae; genus Oncopeltus; species Oncopeltus fasciatus. Next base: position 130,985 of record KZ808319.1, read on the forward strand.
TAAGTAAAATGGGAGGATAAAAATAAAAGATGTAGAAATGATTGTCACAGAAAAAATAAACTGACACACAACTGTTAACCATTAATTCATTACTAAATACGTTAGCCCGGTTATAATAGAAATATAATCAATAAGCAAATGAAATAAATTTTCAGCCCTAACCGAAATATTCTTCTCCGAATGCTGAGGGTTCGATATTGAGGTCTCATCCATCAGAACATACATTTCACCTTAAAATTCTTGGAGAATCCGCAGACTTGGTTATTGGGAAATGCCTGGAATTCCACAACCCAGGCTACAAACAGGCTGCTGAAAACGCACTGGAATTATTTAATATGTAAATAATTCTAGTTTAAGAGAAATATTCCATTCAAGCCTATGCTAACACTACACAGTTAGTCACTTCTAATTTTCGAGTATATTGATTTGATTTACGAATTCTGTTGGCACTCTACAACATATTTTATTAAATTCATTCTTCAGCGCATCGCTAGAAATAGCGAATTTTTAATTAAAATTCACCACGAAGCATCTATTTAAAATAAACAACAAAAAAACAATAATTCAGTCTATTCAGTCAGTGTGGCAAATTATTGCTTTAATGTTATTTCAATATTTTTTTGTCAAACAATTGCATGTTGTTGTTTTTTCAAATTGTTTTTCAAAATTTTTTTTTAAATTCTCTTACATAGCTTTCTACATTCATACTCTTGATATCACATTATATTAATGCAATTCTCTATTATATTAATTTCAATTATTATGGTGTTCTCATGACATTGTATTTCTACAGCCCTGAAGATGGCTTAAAATGTAAGCCGCAACGTTGGCAAATAATCCTTTATTAAAAAATACATTTTTTAAATTTGTCTTTTTTGGATCTACCTTCACCGAACCCCAACTAAAATCATCTCAGAATAATTCAGTCTGTTAAAAATTGTATACACCATTTTCACTCTTTGCTAAAAAATAAGAGAAATTTATTCGCGCCCCTAATTTATAATGATTTACTCATGTGCTCAAGCAAGACCACAGATTTGTCTCTTGCACATTTAGTAGTTTTCTAAATGCTCTTTCTCAATCTCTCTCTCTCTCTCTCTCTCTCTCTCTCTATATATATATANACATTTCGAGTGACATACATCTTAAAAATCGTAAGTTATTTTGGAAAATAATTTTTTTTTTTTTAATATTAATAAGTTTACTTTGCATACAACTTCTGCTCTGCTGCAGAAAGATATTTAGTATTTGAACATTAACATAATACAAAAACATAAATTGCCTCAAAATTCGACAGAAAAAAGAAATGTTACCTGAAAAGGTAATTCTGTTTCAGATCAAGCTGGATGCGAGCAAGATCTTGATACCCGGCCTCCAGACGGCCGAACCCCGGGAAGGCAGAAGAACTCCTCAGGAGGCCAGCCTTTCCAGGCAGGTCTACCAACTTTGTTCCTGCTTCAACGGCAAGCTGTTCCTCGCGCCCAGCGACGGCATCTGTGCCGCTGACAACGAAAGCCTAGTCTGTCGATGAACCCCCGTCTTCTTAAGCAATCAAACATCAAATTCAAAATAAAATGACGATTTAGAACACTTCTCGAAAGCTTTTTGTGTACAACTGCAAACCCCCATGACTTGACTATTTACGGTACTACAGGGAAAACGAGCATTTATTTATAAATATCTTAGTAAATACTGCAAGTAACTTCATTTTAACTTAGAAACAAGTTTTACCTTTTAATAATCAATGTCTTTTATTTATTCAAATTCACTATCGAGGTTAATATTATTAAATTGTTATTTAAAAAAAAAAAGCTTTTAAAACCTAATTAATATGACTATTCAAACTTTAAATAATTTAAATTTTATAATTGTTAAATTCTGTTAAATTAAGATGACTAGGGATGCAAGTTAAGGGTTGCTAGGTGATTTTTTATCGTTTTACACAGCTGTATTCTGCAACTCTGGTGAGATAAGCGACCGTATTGTTTATAAGCATTCGGATTTTACATTTCATATTTACACACGAAAATCACTGCATACTACTTCATCCAGAGGTAAAATTTTTCTTATATTGTTTTTCCACTCAATACATAAATTATATTAAATAAGAGAGTAATTGTTTTTACTAATTATCATGTGGTTTGATTTCGTAAATATTAGAATTGTTTTAAGTATAAATAATATTTTCCTTTTAATAGGTTTATAGATTATTTTAAATTTCAGCATATAATTTTTAAGAATCATGTATACATTTTTTTGATTAATTAAAAATATTTATCTTATTTGTGAACAATTTGACATAGCTCTCTATTTAATTTCTGTTCATCTAAATTTTATTGCTTTCAAATTTCAAAATGTATTTTTATATGTTGTTGTAAAGTTATTAAATATACATAATATGATCATCTACCTTTCTTTGTGGAGTAAAAAGAAAAGCGAAATCCAAATTTTTAACTTAATTCACATTCTGTTCAATAGAATACAACTCCCACATTTATTATTTATATGCTTGGGAATGCAAATGATTAATGCAAACCAACTATCATTCGATTTATCGCACGTCTATATTTTTTTCATAGTTCTAATGTACATTTGAACATTTTAAAACAAATTCTGATGGGACTAAGATCATTGACCTTATTAATGCTTAATTAAAAATAGTACTTCAATATTGAATTCAATTTTTTCTATCATTTTAATTAACAAAATTTAGTTTTACATATATATATATATAATCATACTCACAATGAATTATAATAATATGTAGGTTATTCATAAGGTTCTTTATTTATCTAGTCGCTCACAAAGTATTAGTCATAAGATGGTGAGAAGACAAAGTTATAAATCGTAAACAGCATTTTTGTTGCGAAATGCGAAATATATTATATACTATATATGCATACCCATTACGGTAACCTATTTATGAAGTAGAAGAACTTGACCGTCCTGTCTTTTTAGAATAGATAATCAAAATTTTATATGATTCGAATCAACTCTTCTCAAAGGGTTCATGAGGTAGTGGTGGTTTAGATAAAGACCAAAATATCTTCATTTTATTAATTTTGTAGCAAAAAATTGTATAAAAATGTGAAGCGTAAATTCAATTATCTAAAATTTATGTTATAAGATCGTTTTTCAATTATATTATTTCAATGATGACTTTATTTTTTATTAATTTATAGTGACCTACCCCCTTTCATTTATAGTTAGCCTAGTACGAAACTGAAGGAACTTACGATTAACCTTTGACTGTAATTTTTATTTATTTATTAATCTTATAAATGTCTACCTTTAATGAAAAAAGAGAATTTACTGGTTACAATTTTAATTTAACAGACTAGATGCCACATCCAGTTGCTTATCATAATGAAATTAGTCGTGTCGCGTTTACTTGCAGTGAAGGCTGTGTTCGTTATTGAACGAAATTAGGCCAATAGGAGTGGGAGATTAACTTAAATGTTAAGTTCAAGTAATGAAAGGATTTTTCTTAGCAGCGAGCGTAATATATAATTTACTGTATAACGCAGATTTGCATATTGAGAAAATAATCATTTCATAAGTCACACAAAATCCTGTTTGATGGTCCCTTTTTTTTTTTTTTTTTTTTTTTTTTTTTTTTTTTTTTTTATGCACCGAGAAAAAAAAACGATTATTATAATTCTTAATATTTTATATGATTATGAATATGATAATAGTCATATTATCATATAATTAATAAGTTGATTTCATATATGTGGAATTGCTTATTCATTTCTTTTGCCGGATTTTACTTAGGAAATGCATATACTACTTTTTCGGCATGATTTTCAATTTATTTCTTCAAATTTGTATTGTTTAAGCTCATTATAAAATTTCGAAAATCGCGTTTTTAAAATGGACCCAAAATTGCATTAAAAACTATAGAAATTTGAATCAAACTGTAAAATGATTATTCAAAAACTTGATATATTGATTAAAAAGAGCTGTGGCATTTTATGTATAAAAATAATACATTTTTTGGTTTATATATATATATATATATACCTATAAATATCAGTTTGTCCTGAGCTATGGATTATTATGATGGAATGTCAACTTATTGTAGATAGCCAATCCTTTAAGTGGATTTAAATGGAAGATAACACTTTTAAAGAAAATATATATATACATGGCCTAAATATTCACATGCTTTTTCAAAAATAAGAAAGGGCTATATTATAATTTTGGTCTATTCAGAAGTTTGCTTTGTTATTTTAGCCAAATTGGTTAGGACAATTTTTATTAATCAACACTCTTGAATGAAGCTTATTGCAGAATAAAATGAATTATGAGTATGTAACTCTTATTTAAATTAAATAATTTAAATGTAACTCTTTTAAATTAATATTTAACAAATAAAATAATTAATTATCATCAATATCTTCTGTTTAAAACTTATTCAGTACATTTAAAATTACCTAAATTTACTCGTAACATTTGAGTACTATCAATGATTTAAACAATAAATGCAAGGGAAAAATCTAACTGACTCTGCCAGAGCTCGAACCTGTCTTTTCTGCTATCCGGGCATGCGCGTTAGCCATTTACGCTCATTTGCCCGGATAGAAGGTGATCCAGGTCCGAGCCCTGTCTAAGACAGTTAGATTTTTTATTCTATCCCTTGCAATTAGTTATTTAAAATTTACGAGGGATAAAATACTACAATAAAAATAATGATTTAAGTTTTTCCGAACACATTATAATCAGAGTTGCTTTATTTTATCTTATATTTGTATATACAAGATCCCTAATTCTAGAGTATCAACTAATCGGTTGAGTAAAACCATATCCATATTTCTAGTGGAATAAAGAGCTTAATTACACTTTTGTCAGAATCCTTGGCAAAGAGGGCTTTGCGGCAGTCGACCGCGAACAACCTCCTCCCAACAAAGAGCTAACGTCACTGCGATAATTATGTTAGTGGCAGGTTATCTGCCGTGTAACCGAAGATTGGACGTATTCTACGACAATGCCTAGCTGATTTGCCTCGGACTCCCGCGAAACATAATCTAACTATTGTGCCCACTCTGGTCGACAATAGAGCTGTCCCAGGGGAGTCGAGAGTATGCGATTGTGCGTTTCAGCGAATGTCTCTTCCACCAGCCCGCCCCAGCAGAGGTTATCAATGGTTCCATCGGATAGTGAAAAATATACCATCCAGTTTGACTGCTGAGTTTGTTTTGAATTCACTCTAATCACCCAAGCGGCATCCTGACTGGTAATTTTACCAACTTACGCAACACAAATCTCTTGGTACACTAAATGCTATTTTTTATTACTTGGCCTCAGAAGATATGGGCTTTTCTTTCACTTAAATATATAGGATTTTCAAAAAAAAAAAATATTTTTAATTTTTTTTAAAGTAAAAGGAAAATAAAAATACTTTGAACAAGTAATGAGAGAAAATAGAATAAAAAAATCTATCTGTCCCAGCCAGNCTGCTGCAGAAAGATATTTAGTATTTGAACATTAACATCCTGGATCTCCTACCGTCCCGGAAAGCAGGAGATCCAGGTTCGAATCCTGGCTGGGACAGATAGATTTTTTTTATTCTGTTCCCTCTCATTAATTGTTTAAAATTTACGTGGGATAATAAACCACAATTAAATTAATATTTATATATTCTATTGTCTGTGCTCCATAGTCGGCCAGATCTAATATTACAGGAGAAGATCAGAGCTAGATAACTTATTAAATTCCCACCACACTAGCGAGTGCCTAACCCAGGAGAAAGACGAATACATCGTCTTATGCTCGGAGGAGCTGACATTGTCTAGCTATTTGTCGACTCTCGTTATTTACTTGTATTCTTAAATAACGAGAGTCGAAAAATTTTTTAAAATTTACGTGGGATAATAAACCACAACTAAATTAATATTTATAAACATACTTTGAATGTCAACACCAACATGTTATTCCAATTAAATGTCATGTCAAATATTGTATAAGATATTATTGAATTATCCATTCAGATTGCAGTCCATTACACTCTTCATACAACAGTAAAGATGAAAAGAGGGAATCAAAGACTTGAATGATCACTCTAAATCTAAATATAACTTTAAAATACAAATATATTGGTACCACATGAGATGTTCATAATAAAAATAATTTAAACACTGATGATGGGATCTGTGATTCCAAAAGAGGTTTAGGGGTTTGAAAAAAAAAAAAAATCAGTCAAAAAGAATCGGTGTCAATACTTTTACAAATAACAATTTTTTTTTTTTCACATTTCATTGTACATTTCTAGCTCCCTGCACGATTCAAATTTTCTTTTAAATGTTTTGCCTTTCTTGAGTTTCCTGCTTTTTGGGGCATTTTACGCGGGAACTAAGGACCCACTGTTTATGGACTTGTCTCTTGAGCCTCATCCTGAGACAAAAACTCACTTTGTTCAGTCAGTTTTTGTTCTTTCTGTGCCTCTAATAGTCGCTGTTTCGCTTCTTAGAGCAGCCCTTATTTGGGTATTATTCTTCATGAAATAGGGATGAATAGAACGACCTGACAGAACGTTGTGCTAAACATAAATAAGGGTAAATCAGGTCATTTCTAATCCGGCCATCCTTTCTTTCTCACATCTCCAGCATACATTCGAGCAGGAGTACTGATCGTGTCGCTATGCTAGCTTCCTTATGTTGTGCAAGGTGTGTTTCCTCCCTGAATTCTACATTCCAGCTAGTTACGGCAAGAAATGCGTGACACAGAAGGAGAGTCCATCTTCAATAACTAGAGGCACTTTCTTAAAGTCATTAGCTCTACACTCGAGAGTATAAGTTGTTATTGATGACGACAAATACAAGGCACTGCACTAAGGTGCTAAGAATATCCTGATGCTCTAACTGCACTCAATAAAATTTACCTCTTTTAAAAGTCTTTATTCCACACAGAAAATAAAAATTTCCAACTTGTTCTAGAACACGGAAACTAATTGACACAGTATATTCTTAGGTTCTAAGCAGCTCTTCCGCTAAAAATTAAACATAAATTAGTTTGTTTTTATTTTTTTGGAAAAATTAGTTCACCTGTGCTAAATATTTGCCTCCTTCAGGTGCTAAAAGAATCACAGTATAGTTTACTATGTTATTTTATTTTTTGAGAATAAAAAAGGGTACTACCCTGATCTCTTATAAACTTTGTACTGATTGCTGTTGCAGTTTGGAGTCACCTACAAGATCCCTTCAAATCATGGGACCTTCCGGTGTTTCTATAGAATCAAGAGCTGGAGCAATAAGTGCCACCTGCCTGGAAAACTTCAAGCTGGAGTCAAAAGATGGAGCGGTAAGATTTATTTTCCTTTCTAATTTTATGTTAATCAAATGCGACTGCACAAGGGTTTTTCTCAATGTCAGTTTTTTTTTTTGGGGGGGGGGGATTTAAAGCATAACTATTACTCCAACGCTGATTAGGAAGTTATATTACAGAAACAAAATTGTTTATTAATAAGTTTAGTTGGAAAGTAAATATTTTTGAACGTTTTGAATAGAATTGATTTTGGGAATCTCTGTCTAAATGCATTGTAATAAATACAAAATAAGATAGTATAATATCAACTAATATAAGTAGGTTTTCTTTTTTGCTAAAAATAAATATATATCGGTCACATATACTTGAAGTGCAATTCATTTTGAAATGTCCAGTTACCTCCTCTTTCTGCGTAAATATTACCTCCTCTTCTGTAAATATTTGTAATACCTACTACGGAAAATTAATCTTTATGTTGGCGAATATGGTTCGGCCTGGAGTAGACTTTGGAAGTGAGTTACATTTCAAATCCCTGCGGCCTATTTAGGAATCTTGTCATATGTTCTCTATAGCTATATAATGCCCTGAATTTTATTTTAGAAATATTTTTTTAAACAAATTTCTATACGTATGCTATAGAAACATACATGGCGAATGCCAGCTCAAAGCCAGTTCTTTTATAGAACAATTTGTGTTTTTATATATATTTTGATTCTGAATAACGTAAAAAGTTTGGCTTCTTAATTGAAAGCAGGGATTAGATTAGAATTAGGTTGACATTTCGAGTGACATACATCTTAAAAATCGTAAGTTATTTTGGAAAATAATTTTTTTTTTTTTAATATTAATAAGTTTACTTTGCATACAACTTCTGCTCTGCTGCAGAAAGATATTTAGTATTTGAACATTAACATAATACAAAAACATAAATTGCCTCAAAATTCGACAGAAAAAAGAAATGTTACCTGAAAAGGTAATTCTGTTTCAGATCAAGCTGGATGCGAGCAAGATCTTGATACCCGGCCTCCAGACGGCCGAACCCCGGGAAGGCAGAAGAACTCCTCAGGAGGCCAGCCTTTCCAGGCAGGTCTACCAACTTTGTTCCTGCTTCAACGGCAAGCTGTTCCTCGCGCCCAGCGACGGCATCTGTGCCGCTGACAACGAAAGCCTAGTCTGTCGATGAACCCCCGTCTTCTTAAGCAATCAAACATCAAATTCAAAATAAAATGACGATTTAGAACACTTCTCGAAAGCTTTTTGTGTACAACTGCAAACCCCCATGACTTGACTATTTACGGTACTACAGGGAAAACGAGCATTTATTTATAAATATCTTAGTAAATACTGCAAGTAACTTCATTTTAACTTAGAAACAAGTTTTACCTTTTAATAATCAATGTCTTTTATTTATTCAAATTCACTATCGAGGTTAATATTATTAAATTGTTATTTAAAAAAAAAAAGCTTTTAAAACCTAATTAATATGACTATTCAAACTTTAAATAATTTAAATTTTATAATTGTTAAATTCTGTTAAATTAAGATGACTAGGGATGCAAGTTAAGGGTTGCTAGGTGATTTTTTATCGTTTTACACAGCTGTATTCTGCAACTCTGGTGAGATAAGCGACCGTATTGTTTATAAGCATTCGGATTTTACATTTCATATTTACACACGAAAATCACTGCATACTACTTCATCCAGAGGTAAAATTTTTCTTATATTGTTTTTCCACTCAATACATAAATTATATTAAATAAGAGAGTAATTGTTTTTACTAATTATCATGTGGTTTGATTTCGTAAATATTAGAATTGTTTTAAGTATAAATAATATTTTCCTTTTAATAGGTTTATAGATTATTTTAAATTTCAGCATATAATTTTTAAGAATCATGTATACATTTTTTTGATTAATTAAAAATATTTATCTTATTTGTGAACAATTTGACATAGCTCTCTATTTAATTTCTGTTCATCTAAATTTTATTGCTTTCAAATTTCAAAATGTATTTTTATATGTTGTTGTAAAGTTATTAAATATACATAATATGATCATCTACCTTTCTTTGTGGAGTAAAAAGAAAAGCGAAATCCAAATTTTTAACTTAATTCACATTCTGTTCAATAGAATACAACTCCCACATTTATTATTTATATGCTTGGGAATGCAAATGATTAATGCAAACCAACTATCATTCGATTTATCGCACGTCTATATTTTTTTCATAGTTCTAATGTACATTTGAACATTTTAAAACAAATTCTGATGGGACTAAGATCATTGACCTTATTAATGCTTAATTAAAAATAGTACTTCAATATTGAATTCAATTTTTTCTATCATTTTAATTAACAAAATTTAGTTTTACATATATATATATATAATCATACTCACAATGAATTATAATAATATGTAGGTTATTCAAATTTGATGTACAACAGGTTCTCTATGTACGAAACATGGCCATTACAATGATCTTTAACATTCTTTAGGAGTTAGTTAATGTAATAAGAAATGCCAGAAACTGTTTCATTACAAACTTATGTAAATCATCAGTCAAATTTAATTTTGGTATAGTTTTGACAGTGATATTTTTGTTAAAAACCATGATATATTTACTAATTTACATACAACATTGATTGAAAACACGACCATATACAATTGTTTGAGACATTATGTAGGGATAGACATTATCAAAACCCAATGATGAAGCGCCAAATAGGTGAAGTATGGAGAGTGATAATCCTTTGGTTCTTTTGATTTGAAAAAAAAAAAAAAAAAAAGTTCAAAAAAGTTTCCAACAGGGCTTTGTTAATTTATAGTACCGCTTTTGAGAAAGTGTTGAGGTATACGTTTTATATTATAAGAAAAAATATTTATTAGAATTGTCATGCATAAATTATGCCTAAATATAGTTAAAGGACCTTCAGAGTATATGTTGCGCTTAAAATGTAAACTGATTGTAAATATTTGAATATATTTTTTGTTAAAATGTTTTCCTATATATATATACTAATTAATATAGTATTATACTACATATAATTGTGTACATACTGCTTCAATGAATAGTTTGATTTCGTTGAAGATATAGCATCTTTTTGAAGGATTATTGCAATTGGTACTAATCTCCTTTTATGAAATCGAACTTTTCACTGGCCTTTGTAAGCTTTTAGAAATTCTGGTGTATATAGGAGCACTAAATATTGTACAAAGATATTATTCAAAATGTTAAGTGCTGCAATAGTTTATTTAATTTTGTATGATATGTTATGAGATTCAAAGACTATATATATATATATATNTATATATATATATATATATATATATATATATATATATAAATATATTCTGTTTATTGAAATTTGGAAGGGACTCAAATTAACCAAATCCCAAACAAACAGGGACAGAAGTATGTAGTAAATTTAAATAAAGCATATGTTGATATGTATAAATAATTTCATGGTTGCAGCCTGTGGCAGGGATCCTCAGACTGAACATGCTTCTGAAGCAATGGACGACCGTGGAGGGCTTTATCGCCCAATTACACTTCTCCACTCTTAGAGAATCCTGATAATGAAGGACCGGTGTCCTTAATCTCACCACTTTTGTATAGGTACCACCTCAAAGGATCTGCTACTCTGAAAGAACTAATATATTGTACACGGATTCTTCTAGTAGAGAATTCCAATGAAATTTATATTGTTGTCAAGGAAGAAACCTTGAGTTTTATTATAGTTTTCTTTAGTATTACCCACTAGATCTAATATATATGAACCGAGTAAATGTTTTTTTTATAATTTTTTAGCTAAGTCATTAATTCTCTCAAAATTATTTAACAATTAAATGACTCTTTTAAAAAAAAAAAAAGTGGAAGTAATTGGCATGAAAGAGGGCAAGAGTAATATAGGAGTAAATGTAAATATTTTTAAAAAATGTGACTACTGTCATGTGACAAGAATTTCGTTTTAAAAGAATAAAATATTATAGATTTTCAATGATGAACTACAGGACTTAAAAGATGTCATCAGATACAAATTTATACTGAATTGGATCTTACAGAAATCTGAAATTGTGTATGTATTATTGTCCGTAGAGGTCGCGACATTCCTTCAATTTGAACAAAACCCGTTAACTCCAATTTTTATCAAATCTCTGACACATTATAAAGTATAGTCTAGCGACTATATCATCTATTAATACAACTCACTGTTAATAGATTAAGATTTTTTATAATGTTTCAGTTTCTGCACTTTATAGGATTAGGATCAGTTTATATGGCGATCAACATCGTGGTTATTACGCCCTCTGCACTTTATATTTTGGCTAATTAAATTTAATTTAAAAGCCTAAAAATACATTATCAATGAAACCAAAATTTCCTTCGTGTCAAGAAATTGGGTTACTGCTATTTTAAAATTTTAGTATAGAATGTACTTAGTCAAGTTCTTTTTAAACATATCAACATTTTGCTTATAGCGAATATGGTTTATAAGAAAAAAAAAAATAAAATAAAATAAAACTCATTGGCAANAGAAATTATAACGAAACTAGAAACAAATATGATAACAAAATTTTATCCATAGCAAATTTAAATTTACCAGAACTAATTATTACTTAAATACAAATGAAATTTGTACCTAATATTAAAAAGTAATTGAAAAACTCATTTTCTTACTAAGAAAATTGAACTTTTTTATTTAAATAATCAAAAGTTTTCATGTTACTGAAAAACAAATTTTTAGTTTTAGGAGAAAAAGAATAATAAGAAAATATGTGTCAGAACTAGAACCAGGGAATGTTTTCTTGACCAGTTTCGATACACAACGATGATGCACCCAGCTGTTAGTGCTTACACTTCATGAATATCCAGTAGAGAGGTAAGCCGATCATATATTTATGAGCTGAAACCGGTAATAAAATATAAATAAAAACAATATATTAAATATTTTGGCAATATTAATAAAATACTATAAAAGTTATATAAATAAATTACACTACAATAAAATCATATTTGAGACAAGAAAATAAGATTGAAATACAATGAGTTTAGAACTTTCCTTATCTGTTTATTATTATGAATACGTATTCGAATATTTTACTTGTTATTTATTCGTATTTAAAGCCACGTAACCTAAACAACAGAATAGTTATTTATTACAAAATAAAAAAACTTCTATCAGGCCATTACAATGATCTTTAACATTCTTTAGGAGTTAGTTAATGTAATAAGAAATGCCAGAAACTGTTTCATTACAAACTTATGTAAATCATCAGTCAAATTTAATTTTGGTATAGTTTTGACAGTGATATTTTTGTTAAAAACCATGATATATTTACTAATTTACATACAACATTGATTGAAAACACGACCATATACAATTGTTTGAGACATTATGTAGGGATAGACATTATCAAAACCCAATGATGAAGCGCCAAATAGGTGAAGTATGGAGAGTGATAATCCTTTGGTTCTTTTGATTTGAAAAAAAAAAAAAAAAAAAGTTCAAAAAAGTTTCCAACAGGGCTTTGTTAATTTATAGTACCGCTTTTGAGAAAGTGTTGAGGTATACGTTTTATATTATAAGAAAAAATATTTATTAGAATTGTCATGCATAAATTATGCCTAAATATAGTTAAAGGACCTTCAGAGTATATGTTGCGCTTAAAATGTAAACTGATTGTAAATATTTGAATATATTTTTTGTTAAAATGTTTTCCTATATATATATACTAATTAATATAGTATTATACTACATATAATTGTGTACATACTGCTTCAATGAATAGTTTGATTTCGTTGAAGATATAGCATCTTTTTGAAGGATTATTGCAATTGGTACTAATCTCCTTTTATGAAATCGAACTTTTCACTGGCCTTTGTAAGCTTTTAGAAATTCTGGTGTATATAGGAGCACTAAATATTGTACAAAGATATTATTCAAAATGTTAAGTGCTGCAATAGTTTATTTAATTTTGTATGATATGTTATGAGATTCAAAGACTATATATATATATATATATATATATATATATAAAACAA
>KZ808319.1:171021-205561 GCA_000696205.2 Oncopeltus fasciatus
TTTTAATATAATAATTATATTATGTTAGATAGAGTTATAATGGAGTAGATGTTTTTTTGTTGGGGTTAGGTCAAGGTAGATCCAAGAAATATTTACGAAAATACATTTTTTTACATTATCTGCCAACGTTTTGGCTTACATTGTAAGCCATCTCCAGGGCTATCATGAAAACGAGAGGGGACGTCCAGTCACAAATCATCTAATTTAGGTTTTATAATTAATAATTGATTTAATATACCATTTGAAATTACCTTCTTCTAGTTATGAACTTAGAGTAAAGCTGACTAGCAGAAAGAACAGATTCTTTATATCGATTTATAAAGAAATCGGTCTATTTTTATGTAACTTAAACGAATTGCACCATAATCACCTGTTTAGGTTATAATGTTCTAAAGACTTTTATTATATTTACTTCTTGAAGGATTTATTTTTCTTTGGTTTATGTAATTGTAAATCAAAATGTATATTAGCCTATGAATTATTCCTCATCTTGTACCAATATTGTTGTCTGTTAGTTGTATGGTACTATCCTCAGAGGCAGATAATTATTTAAAGAATAATTTAGTTTATCTTTCTTCAATTTCACACTTGTTTTTATTAATAAGAATAAAACAATACATTGAAGTTTTAAAGCACTCTTATAAGACCTGTTTTAGATGTTACGGAAGCGTTGTCTCGATATTAAACTTTCAAAGGAAGCTCAGGTAAGAGAGATTAAAGGTTTTCCTTTTTACTAAAGCTGCGGTAATAAAACACAAGATGCCTTCTTCACATCAAACGAGTAAAAATTAAATCTACTCTAACAGATTTAATCGCTTGTGGTATACTTATTGTAACTTTAAACTCTTACAAGGTGTTTCACAATAATTACGCGCGCCTACTCCAGGGAATTTCCTAATAATAATAAAAATATATTACAATTCTAAATAAAGTTATTGATTCCTAGATTCTGGAAAATATTTATAAATTTTGTATGGTTTCTAATAATGAACCATGGGTTTTTGACACATACATTTACAGTAAAATTATTCTCACAAGCATGGATCCCCCCCCCTCACTCTTCTAGCGCTAGGGGTTAATTATACGATTTAGCAATGTACCAGAACCGGCTCATGGAAATCAATCGGATATAAAGGTAGTTGATTGTGGGGTGTAAGCTGAAAGGAACCTCTCTTCTATAGTAATTTAGTTCCCGTAGATTTTTGGACTGTTTATGCTAAGTGTTCCAGCCTACTTGATTGTTTAGCACTTTTGGAGATAGATTTATGTGAATTGAAGTACATCAAATACAATCAGACCCTTACAGAAATACGGTTGAGGAACGCGGGCTTTGTTTTCGCAAGTTTTATTGCTGTCTCTGTATTGATAGCCTGCCAAGTGCTGAATACAACATTAGAATAGTCTTATTATATATCGATATGCTCTTTTCAATTATATTGTGAGAGGTGATACAATACGAATTACCGTTATAATGGAGTTACCAACGGTCTACCTTTGAAACAGATTGGGTTTTCATTCAGTCAGTACTGATCTTTCGCTGATTTCATCCCAAAAATCCTTCCGAAAAGTTACCGCATTTTATAAAATCACTCACTTGAAATGAACACAAATTACTTAAACTTATAATTATGAAAACACAGCAGAGGTAACTTCTTCTACGAACTTCAACCAGAAAAGGGTGTACTCGGTATCTCATCCAAGAACAAGACGGAACCTTCTTCTTCCACTTCTTCTGTGGCAATACAACTCATCTGTGAGTCGGAGCCTCCAGTGATCCATCAAGCCAACCTCCGGCCAGAACCTCCATCTCATCGACCAGGGCCCCCAAAGGGATTGTTTACCATAATCTTGACCTAGGTTAAAGGGCCCACCAAGGGAGGGTGAAATTGGAGCTAGGAAGGAATAGCCATGATTTGTGCGTCAACTCCTTATAGGCCCTAGGCCGATAACCTGCCCAGCCATATATATCATGAGTTACGGATAGGTAGAATGGAATTCAAAAGATAAGAGAAAAGGCATTTGTTGTAGCAAAGAAACAAATACTGACTGTTTCTAAGTAGTTAAGGATACAGATCAATAGTGACGCATCTGTAAGCTTGGTAATAGTGAGATAACGGAAATCTATAGTTAACTAGAGGTAGGATATTATCAACTAGGTCATCGTTGAGTAAGTACACCATGTAAAAGGTGGCAATCCATAACCAGAAGGTATGTATTTAGTTGTTCTGTTAGATCGGTAATCGAAATGTAAGTTGGATTGGGCTAAAATCTCGAATTGGTGACAAATAATGGATAATAAATTAGAACACAAATATACACTTATGTACTAATGTCATATGATAAATATGATGATATGATCAAATATCCTTATGTTGTGTCTTCAATATACCTTCCCTCCATGTGTGGTCACTCTTAAGTAGCTGTCTCATGAAATAAATGAGGTACCCATTATATATTATTTCATTTTTCATAAATAACATAGGAATTCCTTTTAATAATACTCCTCCTAGAATCATATTTTATTCATATTAATATATTCCAATTAAAATTAGATCAGACCTTCACCAATCCAACAATAAAGATGCTAATAATATAGTCAGTTTAAAATCTTTTACATATAAATATATATTTGTATATACGCGCTCCCGTATCAGCAATTTTTAAAATAAAGAAACATAAAGTGGTATTTAGGCATCCCTCTGCAAATTGTTATATCCTTTTTCTCATAGCTAAAATCAGTCGAAGGAAAAATGGGAGGAATTAAGATGGAGACCACAATTAAATCTTAATGGACATTTCATTATTCTCAGCATTGCGAAAAAAAATTCTCTAACGAAATAGATTTTAAATGTATTTTTACGATTTTGGATAATAAGATGTTTTTAAAAAAACACATATTAAGAGGATATTTAAGAATGTGTTTTGTGTTTTGACATCCTATTTTAAAATAAAGGAGCTAAATGCAGTATTTAGGCTTTGTATTGCAAGACATTAGAATAATTTTCTTACTTGTATGATCTATAGGTTTTTTGGGTTTTTTTTCGAAAAACCCTTTTAAAGGAGACATTTAAGAATATAATGATAAACCATAAATTAACTTTGTATAAAGTTAACATTTATTTTAAATAAAAACAATAATTCATTAGTAATTGTAAGATTTAATAAAGTAGTTTTTATAACATAATTTAACGTCAGTGAAAACAATTTGAAGAGCTTACAAATGGCCTTTAGCAAACGTGAAAAAACTTCAAAAAATCTTTGTCTTGAATAAAGTACAACATTTTACAAGAACTAAAAATTCAAAGCTTATAGTGCAACGGGATTTACCATTTCAAAAAGGAATTTATATCATTAACAGAAGTCTAGTCTGTCAGCGACAGCATTTATTAATTATTTAGATCTTGTACTCCGAAATATTTTATTATTTTTAGCCTAATTTAATATTTTAATTTCTGATATGAATAATGGTTTTATCATTAAGGAAACGCTTTTCCAATTTGTGATTAAACAAATGTTTTGTTTGGATTTTGTAAGTTTTAAAAGTATGAAACGTTTTTTAAAGACTAATGACGTTTTCATCTTATTTGAATTTTACGTGGCAGTAGGAGCTATATTTTGTTTATAAGAAAAAACCTATTTTAATTTTTGAGACGGGAAATCAAATTCAATCTAACAATATATATTTATGTTCACGTAGGCTTCGACGGTCGTCAGAAGTATTTACCGTTTCTTCTTCCGGGTTGGACCGTGTCAAATTGGTATTATTTGCCGAGCTTTCGCACATCATGTGATGGCTTCTTCGGGGCTGAAAAGAGAATGAAAAGAAAATTCTCTTTTCAGCCCTGAAGAAGCCATCACATGATGTGCGAAAGCTCGGCAAATAACACCAATTTGACACGGTCCAACCCGGAAGAAGAAACGGTAAATATATATTTAACAAGTTTTTATTTCATTTCTTGACGCAAAATAATTAATAATAAAACAAATAAGTTTTTAATTTCACATACTATTTTTGTGAGTGTGTGTGTGAGAGAGAGAGTGTAGACTGCTGCTCTTTCTGTAAGAGCTTGGAGCCTCTGTTCTGCGCTCGAAGCGACATCGAACTTCCAGGCGAATTGGGTTAAGCCATGTAGACCCAGTTCAACATTCAGATCGGAATGTACCTACATAGATTTAACTTTACGGTGAACAATCCGTTGTAACTGGACCACCTACACAGCCTCTCCTAGCTTCGTCCTTGTTGCGTCGGTCAATAACGAGTGTAATGCACAACGAATAACCCGTAACTAATTCAATCAAACTTCAATAACATAGAAGAAAACGAATTTACAATGTGGAATATTGTTATTCTATTGCCTAAAATGGGTAGGTTATAATGAATTATTTTCATGAACCTATTTCTGAATTTTCTAAAAATTCTCTCTCTCTCTCTCTCTCTCTCTCTCTCTCTCTCTCTCTCTCTCTCTCTCTCTCTCTATCTATCTATCTATCTATTTATTTTTATCTCCCTCCCTCTTTCACCCTATCTACCTTCTTCACCCTCTCGCTCTTCTCTCTTTCCCACCTTTATGTCCTTCTTTAAATTATTATCTTTAGAGTTATATGTTTGTCTTTCCAGCTTCTGTAACAAATGACTTTATATGAAATCCTTATATTATCCTATTATTATTGTTATTATTATTCAAGAATTATACTAACTAATTTATCAATTAATTTAAGGAAACAATCGAAAAACCTAAAAGTGTAATCAAAATACTGATAGATGCTTTTTTTTCTACATTACTTACCTAATAAAATTACTGTTGGAAAACTATGAATGGAATTTATATGAAAAAATTATTTATAAAATAAAATATAAAGAATTGTTTTGTGCAGTAATAGAATAAGCCAAGGCCCCTAAGGAGAGGTAAAATATATCTAAGTATTTCCCAAGTCCTGACGAAAGTAATTTCATATGAAAATACCTGAATACTCAGGCAAGGGGGGGAGGGAGAGGGAGGGAGATGGGGCATTATGAGACTCATTGATCCGACAAAGTTTCTAGAAGAGAGCCTTAAGACTATTTTAATAAATCTTCGGCAGAAAAAGTTTATAAAGTAAAAACATATTGAGAGGGGCCCAACAGGCCTCGGATATTGCAGGGCCTCGGCTTTATTTATCGTTACCTAACAAACAGCTGAAGTTCCCTCCGTGTGTAGGGCCTGTCAGAACACTGAACTGATATGTGTCTCATCAGTGATCAGAGGGATACTATTAAGATCTATTCGAATGGAAAATGAATCATTCAAAGAACTTTATATAATGTTCACGTAGGCTTCCACAGTCATCAGATGTATGTAAAGTTTTTTCCGGGTTGGACCGTGTAAAGTTTTTGATGGTTGCCGAGCTTTCGCACATCCTGTGATGGCTTCTTCAGGGCTGAATAGAGAATGAGAGCTCTCACCTGGTGTATAAACATGGTAATTATATACCACCTGGATTTTTAAATCTCTCTTTTACAACTCTCATTCTCTTTTCAGCCCTGAAGAAACCATCACATGATGTGCGAAAGCTCGGCAAATAACACCAATTTAACACGGTCCAACCCGGAAGAAGAAACGGTAAAAAAAACTTTATATAATCTATATATAAAACATATTATAATTGAAAAAAGGTTTCATCAAAACTCCAGAGCCCTTCAGAAAGCTTCATTTATTTACTAATTATAATTGTTCATATTATTTCGTATTAAGTAGAATAAAGAACTATTGTAATTTATTTTAAAATCCAAATTACCTTCCTCCCCTCAATCATTTCAATAAAGTTTAATCCATGTCTTGAAACGAAAAAATAGTATAATTAAAAATAAAAAAAACACTGAACAAAAGTAAATTACCTAATAATAAATGCTTTAATAATTATTATGTAATTTAAAAGAGGATACGAATTAGTATATTAACTATTATTAATAACTATTACTTTAACTCGCTGACTATTTCATGGCCCCATTAATGTCTCTTTGGCATTGGTAAAAAATTTAAAATTCTTTATTGTTTTCATTTACTTTTAGCGCTAAGCGAAAATGTAGAATGAACTTCAAGTAAAATTTAATTTTAAAGATAAAAATAGAAAAGTTAGATATATGTTTTTTATAAGGTATTTTGTTGTTAAACATCCTTTATAAACATTTATAAGACTTGTTTTTTTACTATGTTAAAATTCTAAAATTAAGTGTCTACATAAAGTAATTTTAGCTATAATGATTTAATAGTTATTGTCCTAAGGGTTATCATTATTTTAACCGTCCATTTGGAATTAATTACATACATATCAATTTTGCGACTATTACCATTTCTTCTTTAATTTATAAGTATTATATGTATGCATTCAAACATATGTGAATCATACGAACTCAAGATAAAAACCGATGCTTAATTTCCAAAGGCATTCTATAAAACAAATACTGCTGGACCCTATGCCGCCAAACATGTTACTGCTGTTGAGCAGTAATATTTAGTTAAATTGAGATTATACATCGCAGAGTAAATATAATCTTTTTACAATTTTTTTTCCCGTTTTATTTGAGCATTTTTATATCCATCAATTAAGATTGCCTCACTATTTCAACAGGTTAAAGGTTGATTTATGGAATATGTAAAACAATTTTCATATTAAACAAAATTTCTTTGTTTAGGGTAATTTTCATCTAATCTATTAGAGTTTAATATGCTAAATTCAGCCATATGATAAAGAGTAAAAAGGTACAATTACGCTTCAATGCTTCTATGATGTATCTGTCTGGTTCCCTAATGATGGGATGCTAAGGTTGAACGAACCATTTTTTTTTTTCAAGCCCTTGTGATTTAACAATAAATAATTAGACCGACCCGAGGAGAATAAAGAAGCATCACATTTGGTAGGCCGTGTAGGAATCATTTAATTCATTTTAGCTTTAAATGGTGATATGGGTCGAGTGGAGATTATTCCAAATGTCACAATCATATACTGTGCACCTGAAAGTTGATCGACGTTCGTGACACCGGTAGGACGATCTGGCCACTCCTCTTGAATTATAGATCCCTGGATGTGACATAAAGGCTTTGCCAGACATTTTCTATCCCTCAATTCAGAGAGGTGGACGCCTTATTAATAAATTTTAGAAAATTTTATGATATTAACTCATGTAAGTCTATCTCAACTCTGCAATTACCAAACGTCCCTAACCATTCATAACATTTCTCAGCTATCACTAAATATTTAGTGATTTGAGCGAACTATCGCTTTGTGGCTACACGCATTCTTTAGAACAATTTTTCGCTCATAATGAATTACAGCTGTCAATGTAAAACTATGCTATAAGATAAAAGAATAATTGTTTAAATTAGGCATCTTGCTTATTTAAAAATGCAATTACATATGTCTGTCGGGATCAATGATTAAGAGATGTAAAACATGAATATTGACATTTTTTTAGGTATGACAGTTGGAGAATGTTGTAAGCTGAATAGGGCAGCAAAAAATTCCTCACAACCGTGTAGGAAGTTATTAGTAATTTGCTCACAATATGTCAGTTATGTCCTGGGACAAAAGGTAGGTGGAAATTAAGCGAAATGTCATAATATTCAACTGTACATTTTCGAAAATTGATTAATTTCTGTTACACAGTTAAGTCGATCTGGCCATAAATCCTAAATTGAAATATTTATTTATTTTAGAAATTACATACTGCACAGCGTGCATCTTGCAATGTGCTCTCATAGTTTACAATAAATAATAATAATAATGTACAACATACACCATATAGTAATAAAATAATAATAATAATGATTAAAAAAAAATAAATAAATAAATAAATAAAAATAAATAATAAAAAAAATTCTGCTAAAAACTTGTTGGGTCTGGGAGGTAGTTCTCAGATCCGCCAAACCACAGTGTCCGCTGAGTTCTAGACTATTACGAGTCCGTATGCTTCGGTTCAAACATAGTTGGAGGAACGTTTCATAAGTCCTCTCGAGACCGCACCAAATTGGCCCTTTGAGCATATACTCCGTACGGCGGGAAAGAGNTTCCTATTCAGGCGGCGTGGTGGGTTATTAGGATGGGTACTACTAGATAGAGTTTGGGCTAGAGGATTGGGATGCATGGAAAGGGCAGAGTGGAATTTATTAAAACGGGTTGTGATAACTTCTTTTACAAACGGGATTTCAAGGTCATTGTGGAGTAAGGAGTTGGTTACGTAATAGGGTGCATCAACTATGATTCTTAGGGTTTTGGATTGGAAGGACTGTATTCTTTGGATGTTGGATGGTTTAGCAGTTCCCCACAGTTCGACTCCATAAGTCCAAATAGGTCTCAACAGTGTCTTGTAAAGAGTTAGTTTGTTAGTCACAGTTAAAGTTGACTTGCAAATCCTAAATTATTGACATCCAATTGTGGGACAAAGGCTTTGCCACCGATTTTCAACTACTGTATTGATAGAGTGGAGGCTACAGTTATAAATATTTTTAGTTTACATGTAACATGAATTGTAACACTGATCACAACTAAATGTCTATAACCATCCGCTCTCCTAATCCCTGCTAACAAATAGTGTAATATTCACGATATTCACCTGTTTAAATTTCACGATAGATCTGCTCCATACCAAATTTTATACCTAACAACTAACCAAAGATTATAACCATTTATTTATGAGCATCAGGCCCAAATTTTGTACATTTTGTATTTTTCAGGGTATTAACCTCTCCAGATCTATCTAAATTTGCTACTTTATCTATCTAAACCTGTAAGTCGATTTGCTGTCCTAAATTTTAGACATTTGAATGTGATTGACATTTTTTATGACATTTGTGAGCATTAGCCGCAAACTTTGTAAATATTTTTAATTTCTAAGATATTGTTTTAAACGCTAAATTTTATACCTGACAACAACTAAGAGCCTCTAATAATTCATAAGCTTTCCTTATCACTAATAGCCATCCATAAATATTCTCATAAAACTCAAAACTATCCTAACCATCCCCATACATTTCCAAGTATTCGATCGTATCGTAATCATTCGAACTCATTAGTAAACCATCGCTATATATCCCTAAAATTTTTATAAAACAAATTACTAAACATTATGACTCCAAAAAAGTTTATAATTTTAATAATTAGTTTATAAAGCTTATAATTTTATCAAAATTGTGAAAAAAAAAAGATTGAATGTTGTTGCGATTGAATTTTACCTTCGTCTAGGAGTACCTTTATACCCCTTAACCTTTTTTAAATGTTTGCTGTTCAAAATTAAAACCATGTTTTAAGATTCAACTCGCTATAATCTACTTGAGAAACCCCGTACTGACTTAAATTATTGTGGTTCTAGTCCAGGTTACATATTGGGTACAAATAAACCTTGAAGAAGCACATTCCGAAGGTATAACAACACTAAATCACTACTGAAATAGTCTGACTCTAAACTGAAGCTTTTATATATAGGCCTAAAATTGCATGTTCTCCTCCCTTAACTTTTTGGGCTTTTTGTAACAAACATGATCATGATGCTCACTAGCATAACTGATTGCACAGAGTATTATAGCAATGATGGTTGACAGAAAATGAAAAAAGAAAGGAAAATAATAATACAATTTCAAAACAGACGCCTCCTCGTTCAGCTGGCAATTTATTTTCAATGCCATTTTAAGGACCTTGTAAACAAGTGTAATAGATTCAGGGCATGGGGAGAGTAGAATAATTTTGCTGGCCGTATTTTAATACAAGGGAGCAACAGGTGGAGACGAGGGATGTCGCAACTAGAGCACCCTGTTGGCACGAAGCGGTGATGGCCGAATGAGTTCCTCCATTCCCCACTAGGTAACAGCACAAGTAAAGCCCCTCTATTGCTTTTTGTATAAATTTTAATTTTGCTACTTTTCACTAGCCAATGTCTAAATAAACTAAAAATATTATTCTATTTTCTGATTATTATTATAAAAGTTTGTGATCAAGTTATGTCTATCCTTTACTATCAATCCCTTAAAAAGGTAAAAACAAAAATATAGTGACTTATCAGTATTCTAATATTATTCGCTTTCACTAATATTTTTTCTTTTGAAATATGCGACAAAATATTGAAAAAAATCGCTGAAAATTTTACACAATATATTACTACACATTTGCACAATGCTTTATTATTGATATAATTTGGCTACATTTAATGTTATAAATTATGATATGTAGAATAGAAATAAATGACAATAAGGTTTTCAAAAGTAACTTAAAACTCTATAAGGGGAGGAATCTTCTTTAGTTCTGTAAATTTTTACAAATTTATTTTTGGCCGGGCTAATGGTCACCCAGTAGTTATTAGTCTGGTTTCCTGAGTCAAATGTTCCAAGTGCCATGATTGTGGAGCACCGGTAGCTCTTTTCTCTATTAACTTCTATTTGTAATTATCTAAATGATTCCTAAACATCAGCTGAGAACACCGAGCCTCTATGGCTGTCTAGAGATTAAAAAAAAAAAAAAAAACCCATAACATCAATAAGAACAAGTAAAGTCTGAAGGAGTCTAATCTGAAATTTTATGTTCACAAATATATATATATATATATTTTAAGATTAAAAATCTTAGTGTAGTATTATTTGTTTTTCAATAATGCTTTCATGTTTCAATAATTATCGAAAATTTCCCCAAAAAATAGAACGATGGAATATCAGTTTTTCTACTTGGTTCTACTTCTTGGTCTTACTAGTTTTGAGAACCATTTGTATATTTAATTTGCATATTTAATTTTTAGAGATACTTTTCCAATGTTTCTATTAATTTTATTGTTATTATATATGTATTCTTAGACTATAACAAAGTGATATAAGTACATACATATATGTATATTGACATATGCCTATGGTTAGATTAAGGCATATAGAAATTTTGGATTATCCTTACATTCGAATAAATACAATTTTGGCATTTATTTAAATTCTAAGGAAATAACCTATTCTCCCGGAAATTCTTCACATGGAAATATTGACATCGGGATTAGGTAAGTGGTTACAGGTACAGGTCGCTTCCATTATCGCAGGGGAGTGATTGATGTAGGTGGAGAGCTATAGACATGTGGCAGTCCGACACGACAGCCATGTTCGTTGGTCTAGTCTGCCCAAAGGTCGGCTGAGTTTATTTAATAGTGCATTGATATGAGGATCGCTAAATGTTTCTCTGAATTATATTTAGGCATAATTTTCTAAAATTATACGCGAAGCAAGGTGTAAATTATTAAATGGTTAATAACTTGATTTTTTTTTTAAATAATTGTTAGCCTCCCTTTCAACCACTTAGGGTCATAGAGGGAAGGGCTATCTACAGGCTGCCAACCCATTCTAAATATCCATGACTCAGGAAAAATTTTTATTTGTCGATTTGAACACTTAGTACCAGGATTGCATGACCCAAACAGATTCTATGATCTATCTTGGCGCCCCGAATTAATAACCTTCATTCCTTAATGATTATTAGGTTCCTTTGGGCAGTGTAATGCTTATTTGTAAATAATGATCATATATGTTGGTACTAGAATGAATTCACGTTACACTTAGAATTAGAGTGGCTAAAGGGAGACTCAATTGAAACCTACATGGTTAATATTGACTGCCCTTTATCTTACGTATTTTGAAATCAAACAACTTCCACATCTAGTGATGTTATGCTTCAGTTAGTATTATGTGATCTTTATTTACAGCAAGTGTTACGGACAATAATTTAAAAAAAAATTTTAACTCTTTAACTTATAAAAACCAATCGAAAATTGTGACAAAATACTTTTAATAATTAAAAAAAATAATACAAGAGACAACTGTTTAGCTTCAATTAAAATTTCTATCTATATGGACGACATTTTTTTTTTCGTTCCCTTCACCTTGCGCAAAAAATTACAGAGTGATGTTTGGCACACCCTGCAGTTTTTGAAACAAAACAAATATCTATGAGCCCTCAACGCCGGTTTTGGAGGCCCAAATGCAGGCAAAACTGTTTAAGGATTGTTCGAGAAAAACATATATCTGAACAAATAACCGGGGTAAACAATCATCTCATAACTACAGTCTTTATCGCAGTAATAACTGTCTTTAAAAAGTCATAAAACAAATGTTAAAAACACTTTGATCGCATGAAAAAAGCTACAGAATATTTTAGTAGGTTTTCATAAAGAAAATACAGCAATTACAAGTTTTCTTCTTGGTAAAATGATTCTGTATAAAACATCTTAACTATTATAAAATAATTTTAAATTTTCACCGATATTATTTTGGAAAAGCTAAAAATATTGCCCATTCAAAATTATGTATAGCAATTCGAAATTTGATTATTAATATATTGCCTGCGAACTGCTGAATGAGTAAATAGGAAAGGGAGTCAAGAGACTATGCAATTGTTATAAAAATTAAATTGGTATCATAATGTCTAAAATTTAATTATCACTTTGTATACCCTACAATTTATTTTTATTATTAATTAATTATGTTTCAAAAATTTTATGAAATACACATATTAAAAATTAAATTTAAGAATCTAATTTAAGGGTTTCAATATCTCAATCCACCTTAAAACCCTTTGTGACAACCCAGGTCGTGTTTTTCTTTTAAGATTTCAGGTCATTTTTTTTTTTTTTTACTTTTTAAATAATTTTTTCTTTAGTCTTATCTATTTGCATAAAAAAAAAGAGAAAGCATTCAGTTGTGATTTCACATATTTATTAAAATATGGTAAATATAATAACATTAAAATATTTTTCTAACTTAGAAATTCCCACAACAAGCAACTGTGAGAAACCCACAGATAAAAGGATCTATACTTACATACATACATACATATGTTGGCCACTTGACCTATTTCTGCCATTAAAAATATTTGCAATTAAATTCCCTAAGTTTACTAATAAAACCTTCATATATCTAATTTCGTAATTTCAAAAATTGAGGACACTTGAGGGGGGTATAGATATAAATTTCTTCTGAGAGATGATAAAACATACCCAATAATTACTGGTACGTAGCAATTTTACTTTTACCTGTCGAAAATGTTTGGAAAACTTTTAAAAATATTAGTTTTGAAAAATGGATTAAAAATAAATATTTATTAATTGAGTTTGAAATTAATAATTTAATTTCGTAAAATCAGTATGGTTTTAAATTATATATATCAAATAATATAATGTGAATAAAAAACTAATTCATATTTGCTTTATGGTTATAAGATGAAACTTTTTTACATTTCATTTTAGACTTATTATGATCTAACAATCAAAAAGTAAAGAGTATATAACGATTTCATATTGTCCATACATGATTATATATTTGTCGAAAAATATATATAATTTTTTAACACTTTTATTCCGCATCATACTTTCGTTTCAATAAAAACACTTATTATTAAAAATATTTAAGAATGTATTTCGAGGATTGGACGTTCCTTCTTATTCTTAAAATATAGAAGCTGTATTCAATATTTAAGCTTTATTTTGCAGAGGGTGATTAAATTCATTTTTGGCTCAAATAGGGTAAGATGTGTCTGGTTTAGATTAATAGAAAAATTAACGAACTAAATTATTCGTATGAGTAAAACATTTAAATTTATTCCAATATTACAAAATTGATATTTTACTGTAAGAGTATAATGTCTGTATATATATATAAATTTTCTGTCCATACATTATGTATATACAAACAAACGCGTGCATTGTTTTCTTGAGAACGATCTTCGTCAGAAATAGGCAAAAGAGCATATCTAGTTGTAAGTCTATGAAAGTCTTTCGTTCGAAACAAGGGGTTGTATTTTTACTTGTGCTGACCTACAAAGCGGAAGAGCATCTAGCCAGCTAATGTTTATTTATAACGCTAGAGAATTACATGCCAAACAGTATAGGGATGGTTAGGGATGGAGATATCTATGTGACCATGATGTCATCTATGTCTGTATGCATGCTGTGAGTGTGCGGGTTCAGATGTATTCGCGCAAAAGAATCTGATTTGATCCTTGAGATTTCTCTATATTGTTCCTGTTTAAGGCCCCATTCAATCCCCTCTTACTAGTTACACAGCTATGTATGTTGGTGAATGGACTGATTTATGGATGTGCCACTCTTTTTATGAACGCTCTAAATTGGAGCCACTGCCTGGCAGTCCGCAAATCAAATTCAAAATATTAAGAAGAATTATGCTGAAAATCAAATAACATTCTCATTTTTTAAAAAATATTTTCAAGTATAACAAGTAATATGTTTGAGATTGAGACTGTAGAGTCACAATACACTATTGAAGCTATAATGAAATATAATTTAGGATAAGACTAATAAAAAAGAAAAGCGTGTAGCTTATGCTGGACAATGAAAAGTTTTGACTCGGTAAATCACAGTTGCACATGGCTTGGATATAGTCCAAATGCAAATATTCATATAACGGTATTTTTTCATTGACACTAGATTCTGAAAAAAAAATATATATATAGATTATATACTTTCAAAAGTGGCGTCATTTTGCCAATTTGATTAGCTTGAAAAAGCTTTTCTTGTATGTAAAGTTTTTTCCGGGTTGGACCGTGTAAAGTTTTTGATGGTTGCCGAGCTTTCGCACATTCTGTGATGGCTTCTTCAGGGCTGAATATAGAATAGAGTTCTCTCTAACTAAGTTCTCTATTCAGCCCAGAAGAAGCCATCACAGGATGTGCGTAAGCTCGGCAACCATCAAAAACTTTACACGGTCCAACCCGGAAAAAACTTTACATACATCTGATGACTGTGGAAGCCTACGTGAACAAAAGCTTTTCTTGTTAATAGTCTGCTAAAATCTCCTCTCTCTCTCTTTCTCTCTCTTTCTTCTCTTTTCTCTCTTTCTCCCATCCTCTCTCTATTTCTTTGTGTATATGTGTGTGAGTCTTTGTATACCCTATAGGCCACGGTTTTCAGTTTTCATTAATTATACTCCGCACTTAGCTACGTATTAATATGTAGGTAAAATAAAAAGCTAAGTCCGTCATTAAGCAATGCCGGACGAACAAGAATTAGGGATCACCTGAAATATTAAGTAAAAGCAAGAAAGATGTATTTTAGGTGTAAGGGAGTTATTATTTATTTCAGAATAGTGAAACCCTTCTCTACTTAGCTTAAATTTAAATTTAATTTAGGTTAATTTTAAAACTTCTCTACATTTTAAGCATTGATTTTTATTCAATAAGACTATTTAATTTTGGTTGAAATATAAATTGGATCATATCATTTTATAATAAACAAACACTTTTGAATTTAAAATCTAATCTTTCATTAAAAAGGAATAATGGTAATTATGTTTAATTTATTGTTATTGAAAAAAAAGTTGAATTATTAAAAAACATCCCTAATGAAATTCAATAAAATGCATTAAGTTAAACAAATCGTGACTTGATTAAGTGACAGATCAGTTTGAATTCATTAAAATAATTCATGAAATTACTTAACAAAACCTGAACTGAAATGCCGGAACTAGGGTGACCTAGAATTTCAAATTTCTTTTAAAATATTCGAAACAGATGTAAATTAATTCCAATTATAAATCAATCTTTAAGGACATTCAGTTAAGACTTGCAAAGTTTGCGAAAAATCCGACGAGAGAGAAGTCTAAAATAATAGTTAAAAGTCTCATTGGCTCTTATTGCCAATTTCTCTATTACAAATCTTCCAATTCCGTCCATGAATGTTTAAGGAATTCTTAAGAAAGATTTTATAAATTTTTATCTACCGATATTTTACAATATGCCAGCGAATCTTTCTAAAATTATAATTTTAAAATTTATAATTTTTTTACATTACATCACAATTACATGTTTTAGCCACTAAGCCATCCATCTTTATTATCTATATTTTGAGATTAGAAGCGAGGACAATTATTTAAATTATAAATTGTTCATTTCACTACCTAATTTTTGTTCACAGCATTAACTATTGTTCTTAAGAGTTTCTCTGGTTTGCTCAATTTATGATAATAATACATGACATTGTTAAAAACTTTGTTACTTCTCACAAAATATAAATCAATTTATACAAACAAATATTGACGATTCATTATGCCTAAGCAGTGAAGATAAGTGGATAAATTACTAGCTTTATTAAATATTATGCAACAAAATATGAAATTAACTTTCACACCTTAAAGCAAATAATATTATTATTTCTAGATATTATAATAATATAATAAAATAAAAGGTAAATGGTTCATATAAAATAAACATATAGAACTATAATAAACGACTTAAATATGGAAGATATAAAATTCCAAAGTTTCTAAAATATGTAATCGTTAAGTTATGTAAAATAATTATAAATTTTAAAATAATAATTATATAAATGAAGTATTTAGATTTCCTGGTATGTATGGTATGTATCTTAAGAATTCATGAAACGGCCAAGAACGGAATAGGGAGAGTAAATTTAAAAGTACTTCTGTTTCAAATATATTTCCAATTTAGAAACAAATAATGGAAAAAGAAAATTTGAAAGTGTTTGGTAAAATGTATGCAGAAAAGATGACAAAATAATAAACCAACTAAAATGAAAAAAAATTTAAGACAAATAAATGGATACAAAACAAAATGTTCATGCAATAGAATGCAAGAACCAAAAAAAAAAAATAATAATAAATAAAAATAAAAAAACGAACAAAATTTGAGAGCCACAGCAATTAATAAAGAAAATAATATAGCAACATTTAGTTAGCATTGTACTAAAACTCAAATATACATTTATTTGACCGATCTTGCAATGTAATATAAATATCAATTTAATTTTGACAAAATAAATAAAAATCATTGTTATTTTAATTTTAACTGTATTAATCTTAATGACCAATTTCAATTTTATAATAAGACTTCAATTTCATTTATTATTTTTGGAGTATATGTATAACATAATATAATAGTGTATAACTATTATGCATATTTGTGTAACATTATTGACAAAAATATTATTAACACTAAATAGAAAAAGTACAGAAATGCTAATATACTTGTTTTTCAATAATACTATTATTTTGTTAGTTTTTAATCTTAAAAACCTGAGCTTTGAAGAGTGAAATCATGGGTTTTGAAAGTACTCAGCTTCTAGAAATATAAAATGAGAAATAGTAAGAATTTGAATTAATTCTATTAATTCTTTTCAATCCAAGAAGAATACAACTATTGATAAATTATTTTGTGTAGCCTTAATAATATTTTTTTAATTTAGAATTTGTTAATTATAAATATTGTATTCTTTGTTTTATATAGGTGATATTTTATTAATTTTTCAAATATGGGGTTTTCCAAAATATAATTTGATATTTTAAAAATCTTATTACCTTTGATGAACATATATTTATTTAACAAAATTCATGGCTAAGCACATTTCTTTATTTTAAAAGATCTATTTTCTATTATGAAATCACTCAAGGGTATTTTGATAGCTGCGTTCAATGATCATTTTTCATTTTATTAGGGTCCCCCCTTTTTATAAAATACATGTCATTACAGTTAATTACAGCCTTTAAAATTGCAAGTCTTATTTATTTTACATTTAAGTTATGTATAACATTTAGGCATTAAGTAGTAGTAGATCATAATGGAGGGCAATCAACTTCTAGGTTATTACGCCCTATAAATACCCTTTAATATATTTACTATAAATTAGTTAATTAAATACAGGAATCAGGATTATTTCGACCACTATAACAACCTAAATTAATGGATTTTTTTTTTTACATTAAGTTATGTATTACATTCAGAAAATTTATACAGGCTACAGGTGTTTATTAAATATCTTTATCGGTCATATTACACTGCAATTTAATTTTTAAGAAGTCTGAATTATTATAAGTAAGACATTTTTAAAATGCAGTACGCCTTAGTCTACGAAAGGGATTAGAAGCGAAAAGCTCTCAATAAACCTCTCAATGTACAAAGCTTTGAATGAGTTTTTCACGAAACTTTTGAGATGCAAAAGCTTATATTTTTAGAGATTGTCATTAAAATTGTCTAGGGATATTTTGTTTTCCCTTTGCCACTTTTATTACTAATGCTAAATAATGTGTTTAGTTAATTAGTTTCTGTTCAAATCGAACAGGATCAAATGTATTACTAATATTTTGTCTTTATACTTACTGTTTAAAAAAATAATTTATGAATTCTTACTATTTATTATATTAATATAATAACAATATAATGTGCAACAATATTATCTGATTAGTCTCTTGTGGAAGGGTAGCACATTAATATATGTATGTGCAAAAATACTGTGAATAAAGTAAGTAAAAAAAAAAGGCATCACTTACCTAATTTGGACAATATTTTGGCAATATTTCATTTGATATCTTAATTTTTTTATTAATATCTTTATTATCATTTGCAAAAAATGAAAAACAAGAAATGATGTAAAAATAATCCTATTAGCTATTTATTACTTAATAATTAAAAATGATTGGGTAAAAATATCTTTACAATAGATAATATATTGTCAATATCGTGGAGATTGTTGAGAGAGATTGAAGGATAAATAAGTATAGTCTTTATTTTTATAAATTCAAGTATAAAATTGAAGAGATCCTTTAAAAAATCCATTTTAATGGAGTAATACAACTTTTCTCTTATGAGAGAAAATAGTGGATAGTATTGATGAAAGACAGAAGAAACTTTGGCCAGATGTATTCAGAGGACCATAGTTGCCAGAGATTTGTCGAGGTAAGAAAGGAGTGGAGCGAGAAGGAAATGGAGATCTCAGCGAATCCAATGCTTCAGTATGTCAGGTCAAAAGTTACCGTAGACATTAGTGGGGCCAGCATTATCACCATATGGTGATAAGAATGTGATAAATGGGGGTGAAGCTCGATTGGACGAGTTAGAGGGGAACACAACTACAGACTTTATTTGCTTACAGGTAATACTGCATTGAATTCTGCAATAAATCCCTTTCACAGCTCTGCCAATTGCCATGAGCACAGTTATGCACCCCGCACGAACTGACAGACCACGGCAGTAAAGCACTGCTGAGGGTGGTGGGAGTAGCAAGGGCCAAGTTCCAGTTTACGCAGAGCTAGGGAGGTCGTGGCTTGAGTAGTACTAGAGGAAGGGGCCTCCATTCATTCGCTGCGGGGGTGAGGTGGAGGGGTGCTTCATTGATGCCCAGCTGACTGGGGGGAGAGGGAGGTGGCTTTCGGCTCAGTCCGGACTCCGCCGCTTACCGTACACCAACCTGCAGTTTGTTGTCCTGCTCTGACTGTTACCCCGCTACGTCTGTAGAACAGGTCAGTAGTCTCCTTACAGTAGTCACCATACAGTGAGAAAGAGAGAGGGTTGTTCCTCCCTTACTGGAAATTAAAAAATAAAACAAAATTCAATTTTGGTTTAAAAAAAATTTTTTTTTTGAAGAATTAACAAGATAAAAATGAAACTATTACAAATACTGAGTTTATTTGTGAAGAAGAAACTGTTTCTTTTCCTAAACCAAATTTGAACAACCAAATTTTATATTTAAATTTAATGTTATTCAAAAGTAAGTAATTACATACAGTTATATACTTGTAGAAACTAAAATATTTTAATTAAATTGAAAATGAGAGTTTTTTGACCGTAGATATAATTATTAAATGATTTTAGTTCGGATTCAATAAGGTAGATCCAAAAAAATACAAATTTTAAAAAATTGTATTTTTTTTTCAAATTTGTATTTTTTTGGATCTACCTTGACCGAACTCCAACTAAAATCATCTAATTATTTTAAATAAGATTCACGAACAACTTTAATTTGCAAATCAGTTATTTGAGGTACAAATTATGGAGATAGGTGAAACCTAAAAATATGAAAAATGAAAATTTCCTCTCATTTATGAAATGAGGAGGCTCCGAAAAATGTCTGAAATCTCATATCGATAGGTGTAAGCTACTACTACTACAAAAAAACATACTATATTTTGTACCATAGAGGGAATTTCAGAAATCATTAGCATCGTACAGTCAAAGGTGATTGTATATTTCGAACTTTATCAAAATCAGATTTTTGTTTTTTTTTACAATGGGTATCTTAGTAGTAAAAAAGCTAGGAAATATATTATTAGCTAAGGAATACATACAATACAGGAAATGATAGACACCCGGAGTCACAAACAAGAACCAGATACATAATCTACGCATATATTTTATATATCATATTTATTAAATAAATTTATATATATTATAAATGTAGACACAGTGAAAAGCATTAAAATATGCAGAACTCAATAGTTTTAGAAAATCAGGACAAATCAGAGGTAAAGAACTCTAGCCCCTTAGCTGTTCATGCAATTTTAAACTCTTAACTCCTAATTTAACCGTCATATGTTGTAGACATTTTGTTGGTCTATGGCTAATGGTGAATTAAGACTCACCACAATGGATCTTTACTCGTTTTAAAATGGTAAGGAGTGCTCCTTCATTTCCTACATAGTGTGTACTTGAGGCATTCTCAGATTCCACATACTGCTCAAGTATATTTTTGAGATAATACGAAGGATTTTACAAGGACAAGATATAAAACAAATCGCATTAATCGCTCTAAAGGAAGGTTGTTCGCATCGGTTCATATCAGTGTTCAGTCTTCTTTTGTTTTTCTGCGCCATCCCTGCAGGAAAACTTTAAATGATTAAGTGACCAATAATTTTAAATTTAACTTTCATTAATCCTTCGGTTGCCGACATTTAATGTTTGATTGTTTAAAGTTCAGATTATACCACAACTGCCTAATCTACTACAGTTATAGGTATATTATTAGTGAACTTGTAATTCCCAAAGATAATAATAAAAAGTGCTTTCGCAGTTTCAGGTGAGAAAAACAAAACAAATAAATCTAAAAATTTTAAGTAAAAATAGTTTAGTTTCCATTCTAAATTTATTGTTTGCGGGGTAAATATTTTCTCTGCATTGCAAATGGCAAATTTTTCGAATACATAATAGATAGTATTCATCTATGTCAATCATTAATTTTATTAACAAAATTCATAGGAAACATTTAAAAAATGTATGCGTAGGCAAGTAGAGGATTATTTATAATAGATGCACAGACATAAAGGATAAAAAACTGTAGAACTGAAATAAATCTATATTAACAATCCCTTTGCACATTGGTACTTCACTTTTGAGCATAGAAAATTAAGTCTTGGTTTTAAATTAATACAGTGTTACCCTATCCAAATATTTCCAATTCATCAATTCAAATAATTTATTATAGATTTTTTTTTTAAATTTAAGACTCAAGGTATATTCTCTTTTCAGTATTAGTTAAAGTCTATGGGTAAAGGAATCAAACTTGGCGGATTCGAATGGCTCAGGAACTACACGGCAATTCTTCATGATCATTGCACAAGCTCTGGCCTCCGCAAATCTCTCTCAGTCTGCTGTTCCTACAAATCTTTTCGCATTTAACATCAACGTGATCCGAATAAGATACCCGCCATGGCGGTCGTCTATATACGGGTTGCCTTATGGGTATCTCCAGGCGTCAACGGAAAGGGCTTAAACGTGGCAGAATCCGTCCACCTGGCTCATGGATCTCGTACAGGGCTGCGGAGGCAGGCGTGCCCTCCTCTTTATTATACAGCTAAAACGGGGATAATAACAATTATAATTATAAATAATTCTTTCCTTGAGCAATCTCCTATCATTTTCTATCAGTTAAGAAGAATCTGAAACATAGCAATAAAATATTTAATAAAATTATCTATTACTAAAATAAATTATTGCGTACTCCTAATTTCTGCAACATGTACTTTGTCTAATTATTGGATACAAGTAGTTCATAAATAACGTTCAAAGTCAATAGTAACAAGTTTCATTCTCATTCAAAGAGAATAATATATCTTTAGGTTTAGATTGTTGATTGTTCGTAATCATTAACAATAAAATGAATAATTATTAAACATTCTATTTCCTATAAATTTAATTCAATCAATGAATGGTTTATTATTTTTAAAATTTGTAATGTCTTGTTTAATATGCACTTTTTATAATAATTAAATTTTAAATAATTTATATAAATGCTAAGATGCATAAACCTTTTGGTACCTCTTATTATAATGGGCATAATACGATTATACATTTTTGTCTCCGTATAAGCACCCCCTAGAAAGAAAGTAAGAGGGACAACTCTTAAAATTGCATGCTTAAACATTTTCCTCAATGCTTGTTTTTTGAAAAAAAAAATGTTTTAGAATATAAATGTTAAAATATCACAACTGACATGAACCATGTTTTGTAAATTTTTCCGTAACTTAATGTATCTAACCATCTTCCCCCCTCCCCCCATTCGAAAGAAATGGGTTTACCCATTATTGAACTTATTTCATGCTCATTCGAAGGTACAAGCATATATTTTCATATATATAAATAATTCTGAGCAGACAATATTTTTAGATTTTCTTAAGTAAAGTACCTCAAGATCTATCACAATTTTTCTTATCGCATCATGGCACGAATGTAAATAGTATGGTTTGGATACTTGAAATCTATCAACAGTCGGACATGAGCAAACATATCGCGAATGAAAATGGCAAAATTTTATGTTACTTATCATCCGAAAAATCCTTTATAATATGACAAGTATACAAAAAATTACAGTCACGACCATGCCTAACTTTAATAGAATGACTTTTTTCTTTTTAAAGAGTTAAATGGTTAAACGACTTATTATTGTTCTTCACTAAAAAGCATTTCCATTAAGTTGCTGAAAAATAATGGAGTTTGTTTGATACATCTTATTTCTTTGGTGGAGGTAAGGAAAGAAAAATACATATGTCACGCAGGAGCTAAGTAAACCTAGCAGATTTTCCATATTCTACCAAAGATCGGCATAATTAAGAGTAAATATCAAATGTTATAAGCAGGGGAACACAATAAGTTAATGTGGGGTCTTTGGGGGTTGGAGTTAAATAGTGAGGAGGGAAGAGTAGAAGAGACACTTCTAACTCTGTAGTTACATTTTCAAATTCTTATCTTCAATTAAGCATTTTTTGTTAAAATTTTATCAGACATAAATAGTTAAATAGATTTATTTTAATCAAATACCACTCCACGCATTTTTCATAACCCTAGTTTTAAAAAAAATATGATTTTAAAGTTAAGGATGGACGTGACTTTCTTAAAATTTGTATTTCCCTCTAAACCTCTTCTCTTCCACAAGCCATTCAATAAAGGCCAATAACAGACTCATCTCGAAAGAACCTTTGGGACGGAATTCGAATCTAGTTCTGTCCACACCAGCGAAAACACGAGTCGCGGTTGCCCTTATTCATGGTCAGGGGACGCCAGAGAAGCAGTGAGTAATTCACCGTTCTGGCCACCTGCTTCCCATGACTAATAGTACCGGAACAATCAGAAACGCATTCAGGAAAACAAAACAAACTGTGCACAGTTAGAAGAAAGCCTGATGCCTTCATTCCGAAAGGACTGGACCAAGGTGCCAGTCGGCAGCACAATCGCTGAATATTGCTCGAGTGCCAGTAACAGATTGCAATGCAATGTTCGCTACAAGAGCAGTGCTTTGAGGAGTAACTTTGCAGCAACCTTGCGCGTATTTCAAGGCTAAGGCTTTCACTTTGGCAGCAGTGAGAAACGCCCTGATAATGCGCGCAATTTCTTTCTGCTAGTCTAGTTTTTAAAGCCTTTTTTACTTTTTCTTTTTTGTATTAATTTTTCCTGCTGGTGAAATACGTGATGATAATTCAATTGTATACCTTTTATTAGGCTGGTTTTTATCTTATTTTTAATTTTTGCTTGACACTTAAATAATTCCAAATGTGTTATTATTATTATTCTCTTGATGACCCTAATGTTTCCCCTTTCTAAGGCACTGAAAGTATGATTTTATTCTTCTGAATAAAGAGCTTGCAAAATGTAACTGTTCTTTTCGAAAATGTTGACAGTAATGAACTTGATAAATATTATTTATTTTGTGGTCTTTAATCCCACGTAAATTTAGATAATTTTTAGTGCAAGGGAACAGAATAAAAAATCTAACTTAATAACTTATCAGACTTGTCTCGGTAGCATAAGTGGCAAATGCACCGGCCCGGATAGCAGGGGATCCAGGTTCGAGTCCTGGCTGGGACAGTTAGATTTTTTATTCTGTTCCCTTGCACTAAAAATAATCTAAAAGTAATGAACTTGAGTGTTGTTATAGAATGCTGGATTAATTATTCAGGGTTTTGGCCAGGATCAGAAACCAACCACCAACCATGTTATTATAAAATGTATTCTAGAGTATTACATATATGTATTAACTAAGTCATACAATGTATAATTTCTATGCGCGTAATACGGTGGCTTCCCTTTTTACCTTCATCCCCACCATTTGTAAATGGTGTACCAAATTTAATAGTTTACTAAATCTCGCCTTATCCACCTTTCCATTGATTTTATTAAAACACTCCAGTTGTTTTGATTTTTATTTATGTACAAAAACAGAACAGTGAACATTCATTAATGTGGTAATTTTTTTAATATAAATTTCAACCCTTTTGAGTGGGGCTTTATTACTAAAAAAAGATTACTAAATAGTGATTTAGTTTTATCTGAAGGACCACATATTCTCTTGTCTACAAAGAAATTTAATTTGCGCAATGCGGATTTGTATCTGATTTCTCCTTTATATTGTTTCAAGTATTGTATTAATTAATGAATAGCTAATTTTAAAAACCATCTTACGGTCAGAACAATAACAGACTCTTCTGTGTGTGTTTAAGTCCAAACCTGGATGATATAGCATTAAACAATAATTTCTAATGCTTTCATTTTCGTATTAAAATATGTGTGGCCATGTTATATAAAGAATTATTGTAAAATTTCCAAATGGCTATAACCTGAGCTAAAATCAAGTGTCTTCAAAATATGTTTGATAAAACTTTAAATTTCAAAATATCTTCGGAGTCTGAAAATTTATGATCTTTCCTGATTTGAGTAAGAATAAAGTACCAACCTTTTTTATAATATTGATTATAATAATTAAATTTTAAATAATTTATATAAATGCTAAGATGCATAAACCTTTTGGTACCTCTTATTATAATGGGCATAATACGATTATACATTTTTGTCTCCGTATAAGCACCCCCTAGAAAGAAAGTAAGAGGGACAACTCTTAAAATTGCANCTATTTCGCTCTATGTATATATCCCTTGCACAAGATGTAATTATTGTTTTATTTATCCATACATTTTGAAAAGTATACCAAAAGATTGTATTATAGAATTATGCAAATGTTAATTTTGAATCATTCAATAATATCGGAGCGGATATTGATATTTATTTTAGCTTCCCTTCTCGATATATAAAAAGTTGACGGCTGATTGGGTGGTCAACATCTCGTCCGGATTCTGCGGAAGACGAACAGTTGTCATGGGAGGACAGAGGCCATTGTTCGCAAAACGTCCTTCCGGTCGTGGTGGAACATCATTCAGTGTGTCGCATACAGGGACGACTCCTACCATCGTGTTTGAACGATTCATCCACGATTTCCCCTGGCGTTTCGAAGGTGCGATACACCTTCTCTAATAGACAAGCACGCCCTACCGGAGCGGCTAACCAGTTCTTCCAAGGTCCACCTACACAAGTATAAAGACTAATTTGATTTTACATGGAAAAAGCAATGAGTGTAAATGAAAGTAAATAAAATAGGTGTAGGGGTCAGCATACGTGGCCGGAAAGTAGAAGACCCGGGTTCGATTCCCAACTGAGGTAGTAAACAATTTTTTTCTGGCTCCCTATGAGTTTCTTGTAGATAATTTAACGTGGTTTTACATACCACAATTAATATCATTATTTAAAAAATAAATATTGGAGGAAAAAACGAGAGTTTATAAAAAATATCCGAAAATTTTAGCTGCTTCGACTATAAGACGATATATTCGTCTTACTTGGGGTCTTTAGACTCGGAGTAAAGTGCGAGGAGTTGGAGTTCGATTCCCGGCTGAGGTACTGAGATTTTTCTTCTGGCTCCCTTTGCTGTTTAAGTTGTATGTTAGGTATAGTAAGGTATATATTGTTAGGTACAAATTGTTAGTATAACTAACTCACCATAAGGAGACCGTCTAGACCGTCTGAGAAGACAGAGTGAGGGAAGCCATATCCATATAATATTTGGCTATTAATTTTTTTTTTTTTAAAGACGGCCGAGATTAACAAAAGAAGCTGAAAATCAGATTAATATTGATTGGGATGTGTGTTGTTGTATTTAAATGAGGGTGCACAATTTTAAGCTAATGATCGGTGAAGAACCATAGAAATACTTCAAATGCGTGAAATCCATGACATGCTCGAAGAAAATATGTTCAAAAGAAGAAGCTAAGTGATAATATTCAAGGACAACACAGAAGGACGAAAAAACTGGTTCCTGATACACGAAAGAAAGATCTAAATGTAAGGGTGTGAAGGCTTACGTGAAGCGTTCGCACTTTATAGGGGATAAGAAAACGGGATTGTTACAGATACGGAACCAAAGGCTGAAGGTCGGCAGGTGAGGTGTGTCTCCATTACTGCCGGTAATTCCTTCTCGATACGGCATTCCTCCGACTCCGTACGCTCGGTGCACTTCTCAAGTACATTATTAATCTCAGTAACGAGACACCCTTAATGTGCAGGATTATACGTCCCAGTACGGAGGTAAAATGTGAAACTTCACGTGGCAAAAGAAAATATATTTTTTTAAATTGCAATCTACAAACGGGAACGGAATTCTACTTAATTTTTATTAAAGTACCATTACCTAACAGTAAAATGTATTTATAATATTAATTTCATTTGTGGTTTTTAAATCCCACGTAAATTTATGTAGGTTCGTGCCCTGGCTGGGACAGTTTTTTATTCTATTCCCTTGCATTAATTGATTTAAATTTACATAGAATTAAAAACCCAAAATAAAATTAATATTTATAAATGAAAATAAAAAGTAAATAATGAAGAGTCGATAAATAGCTCGACAATGTAAGCTCCTTCGAGCATAAGACGATGTATTCGTCTTCTTAGGTTAGACTTTCGACACTAGTGCTGAGGATTTAATAACTTATCTGGCTAGTCTTAGTGGCGTAAGTGGATAACGCGCTTGCCCGGTTAGCAGGAGATCCAGGTCCGAGCCCTTGCTGGGACAGTTAGATTTTTTATTCTATTCCCTAGTATTAATTAAGTAAAATTTATTTTGTTGTTTTATCATATTGAATTATATCTAGTTATTTTTTAATTAGTATGAGTTTTGAATTTCCTTAAAGAAAAAACGAGATAGTTCACCTGTATCTATCTGTTAATACCATTAGCTTCATATACTAGGGCATTTCATTTAATATAATCAAATTCAGCGATCAAAAAAATAAATAACATAGACATATCTATCAATTATTATAGTAAAATCAGTTTATCTGAAACCTATATTGTATTCGAACTATACTTACACAGTTTTTAAAAATATTGACTGTTGTTAATTATACAGCAAAGTATTTTTTCTTAAATTTAAGTACCTATAAATTGAATTAAAACAAAACATTTTTTTTTTTATATTACATTCAAATGATTAATCTGAAATATTTCTTATTAACGATTCAAAATAATTGAATAAAAGTAGGATTAATAAGGACGGATTAAAATCTTTATTTTTTTTCATGAGATATAATATTTCTGTGAACGAAAAATAGCGTGACATTCAGAATTCAAAAAGATCATATAAGCATATCTTATTCCTTGAAAATGTAATTCTATCTAAATATTTATAATTCTTACTTACATTCAGCTTTACTATGGCTTGACAGTATTAAAACAAAATTTGAATTTCAAAAAGTATGATTTTGCTTTTACTTTTTTTATCTGTTCAGATATTTAATTAAGTATTACCACTCTCTCTCTCTCTCTCTCTCTCTCTCTCTCTCTCTCTCTCTCTCTCTTTCTTTCGTCCTATCCCTTTCTTTCTCAATGACCGTTTTATCTAATTTAAGATTTTCAAAGATTTGTTCTAAGATTATTCAATCCCATCTGATTTCTGTAAAAAAAAAAAAAAAAAAAAGCCTCATTTTAGTTTTTTTTTTTCCAACAAGAAACAAGTTAGTTACGAAACTCTAGTGCAATTTAAAGGCATTATAGGGAAAATAAAATTCGCTACCACCAAAGCAACTTGTGACATTATTAAATGTGAAGCGGAAAGTGTCCTTGGGGTTGGTTTGTAAAATTTAGCAGTGTAGTTACGACTTTGAAAGGGAAGAAGAGCTCAAGGGCGACCATTATTGGGGTTCTGTAGGAAGCTGTTGAGTCAAATCCGCCCACAAGTACTCGCGAATTTGCCAGGGAGTGTGGTCTTGTAAAAGATACTGTTCGTTGCAATCTATATCCTTGGGAAAGGTGAAAAATAATAGTTGACTCACGAACTAAGTTCTCAGCAATAAGCTAAAAGGTCAGAAATTTGTGAAAATTTATTTGAAAAACCTTCTCTGACCTGTGAGATTTTGACGAAAAAGAGTCGCCTGCGTTGAAAAGAGGGCAATGGCTATTTTTCTAGTTACTGCAATGGGTAATTTAAAGGGAAAAAAATCCATGCTTTGCGTTTTTTTTTTTTTTAATTTTGAAGATATCATTTATCATTTATTTGTTCTTGGCAGATATTCTTTGAATTCTAAACTCTAGTGCGAATGACTACAAATATTGTACATGACATTGTCTGAGTGTTATCCAGCTTCAATCAACCGAAAAGAAGTTTTATTCCAACAAGATAATGCTCGCCCTCTCGTTAAACGAAAGAAATGACTGTTTCTTGAAAAGAAAAAATTGTATAATATTCTGTAGTTGAAATTACGCGTTACAAGAGTTCTTCGACAGCCACCCAGAAGGATCGAGCAATTGTCTAGCAGGTGGCTGATGACGGCGAATATTGATTGTATTTCATATAAAAGATATAACAATACAAATATTTCGTCGAAAATGTAAAGAGGCAAACAATTATATATTTTTATTTTCTATTTATTTCATTAATACCATTTAATCCTTAAAGAGCTGAAAATGAACATTCCAATTACCAATATTTTCCTATATGGATGGAGTACTTTAATATTATCTTAAATAACTTACGATAACATTGTTGAAATACTGAATTAATGACGTTTTTTGTCTTTCCTACCCACTCCTGATTTTATTTACTATCGATCCATTATGCTATTCATTGACATATTGAAGTATTAGTTATTTTAAATCCTTGTCATAACAATATTTCAGAAATTAAGTGTTTTTAATCTAATGCGCGTCACAATATTGCAGTGGAAGACATGAGTTCCTGGTAAATAACCTCTTTCTGAAATTTATTCATTCAAAAAATCACCAGTAACCAAACGAATGATCAATAGGATATTATGTAATGCAACTTCAGTTGGAGGTTAATGGAGTTTATTCGGCCATAAATTATCGCCATCGTTTTAGTTTCATTTTTGGAATGTTAACTGTTCCAATTGTACTAAAATTTCAATATCAGAACCCTCCTTTACTTAATATATATATATNAGGGACACAGTTCAAACCAGAAGAATAAAATATGAGTGTATGGCTGTTGGGCAGGAAAGCTGGTGGTGACCTCGTGATTGACAGTGGATCCTGCACTCAGGCTGATTTGAATAAATATTTGGGCTCCTACTTGGACAGATCAGATTCATCGGCAGAGGATGTGAATCCCAGATATTAATGGGAAGCCTATATTGACCGTAATTGTTGAAGCCATTCTCACTTATTTCGAATCGCGGACCATGGATCCCCGCCTGTACTCCAGAGTGTAGACGGTTGAGATGGACTACTAGAGGGGTTGTTGACAAATTACAAGGCTCAATCGGCTCCCGAATAAGAGGATTTAGGAGAGAATAGGAATCATGGAATCGGTCCATGAGAGGATATGTTTGATATGCCTCAGGTGGTACGACCACTGTAGTTATTGAATCTCACATAATTTTTAGGTTAGCAAATTTTGTATAGAATTATATAAATGTTGTCTTAGAGTTTCCGAAATTAAGCAACACAATATGGGCTTAAAGGCCAAAAATCCTTAAAATGTGGAATTATATTAAATCTATTTATTCATTATATTTAGTTTATTGGCTACAATTTCCTTCGATAAACCTATCTGAGCTTCTCCTGGATCAAAGACACTTCCCTCATAAAACCCCTACTCTACTGACACCTTTGACATAGACCCATCCCTCGTAACAAAACCCCTTCAAAACGTATACTCAGAACATAAATAGCCCACAAAGCGAATCCATAATACCACAGACAACCCTCATCCTAAAAACTCCTGTATGCTCAAAATACCTAGACTATCGAAAACTCCCATACTAAAAATTCCCACTATAGGTCCATACTATGTATAAACCTTTGTAGATAAACATCCCACTCCACGACACCCTTAGACTACCGAGAATACTCTCCCCCTCCAACCTCCCATTACGCAAAATCCCTAGACTACCGAGAACACCTTTACTAAAACTACCCACCCACAAACACTGTACAGTAACTCTCTCCAGCATAACACCCACTCCATGGATAAACCCCTATAAAAAATATACCTCTACCATAAGCTTTAGATACCTTTCTGCATAATACGCCTTTCAAAACCTACAAAACTTGCAAAATCTAACATTACCTAGAACTTTTTACAATATAACCCCTCCGCAAAACACTCACACTGCAATATACTCACCTCCGATGTAATGAACACCCATCACCCTCTAAACACCGCTCCACTAGACACCCTCCACATAAACCCTACTGCGCAAATCCCCTGAACTGAAACCCCCTTGCTAACACATTCTCCCCATCAAAAAGTTCACTTAAAAGATTGCCCCCCCCCCCAAAAAAAAAAAAAATCCTTCGATAAACATTAGATATCCTTTAACTTAAGATCCCACAATCGACCACCTCCCTCTTTCAATTTTTTATTTGATTTAACAATTCCATTGATCCCTCAAAAAATACACTCCCTTCTAGAGTTCTTAATCACCTACGCTACTGGCAACTTCATACTACGTATGGGCGGAATGGCTTCCAGTGCTCCAGGCAGACTTGCCAGTGTGGCAGAATGACATCCAGAACGCAGCTGAAAAGAGTTTCTCATAAGCTTATCCAAACACAAATACTCCATCTAATCCAGCATTTCCCATCGGGCAGCCTTCATTAGTTACAGCAAATACCGAAGAAATGTGCCTATTGAGTTTCT
Organism: Oncopeltus fasciatus; assembly: GCA_000696205.2. NCBI lineage: Eukaryota > Metazoa > Arthropoda > Insecta > Hemiptera > Lygaeidae > Oncopeltus > Oncopeltus fasciatus. The sequence continues at coordinate 202,232 of KZ808319.1, forward strand.
TCTCATGATCGATTTTTAAAAATTTTGTCACTATTTACCCTGATTCCTATTCAACCACTTAGGGTCATGGAGCCTTTCATATTCTGCGAACACCTGAATATATTCGCAATCATTATTCAATGCAAAATTAACTTCTAGGGATTGATTTATGTCTATGCCACACGCAAAACCTTATGTCAAAACTGCCCTTTTATGACTCTACATGACCACACCACTACAATTAATCTGTCTAATAAAGAACTAAGTCCAGAGACAGTGTTGCTGGTAGCTACTATGTAGGCATTTATATGTCTGAACACGCAGTAACTTGCAGCCTCCTTTCTGTTAAGTTTCATCGAAAGACATTTTTGTAAATTGAAATGTAATTTTTTTAAAGCAAAAAGTTATTTTGTATATATATATATATATATACAGGGTGTTTCGCAAGTAGATGACAATATGCAAGATGGAATAACTAGATCAAAAATGTAGTTAAACGCCGCCAACCGCATGATTCTATCTTATTCCGTTGCACAGATATGCCGTTCCAAAGGTAATTTTGTGAAAACCGTGTTTTTTGTAGGAAAACCTCAATTTTCTCTGCTTCAACACATTTTTTTTCAATGTTCCATCACAGTTTTGAATTCACCATTAAATTTTCTTTAAGTCTAATGCACATTCAATGTTCATAGTATCATTTCAAAAGCGCGATAACAGATCAAGAAATAAAAATTTTAAAAAAATGTTGTCAGCGACAAATTTTCGAGGATCACTGCTCTTCCAAAAAAAGTCCTGCAAGCTGCCGAATCTCACAAAAGTTGTGAAATTTAATTACCTTTCTAACGGTGTACTCAAAACTGCAATTATCTCTCAATTTTGTAATGCAATTGGAATGGGAAGGAGAAAAAAACTCATGTCATGCATATTTTGCAGGATCTTATCTCCGTTAAATTTAATTTATTTTTATGTAAATTACAACGAAAAATTAAATTAATTTTTACATAAAGTTAAACAGTAAATAAAATATCTTTGAACATTACAAAAGTTGCTGGAACTGGCCTCCTCCTTGAAGTATACAGTGACGACATCTGTTTAACACAGCTGATGTAGCCCTTCGAATCTGATCACGGTCAGCTCTCATTGCTTCACATGATTCGCGAATTCTTGCGATCAGATGGTTCATATCTTGAATGGGTACTCTGTACACTTCCGATTTAAGCCTACCCCAAATATAAAAATCCAGTGGCGTCAAATCAGGGCTTCGGGCCGGCCAATGCACAGGTCCATATTTCCCAATCCATCTTCCTGGGTACTGTTGATTGAGCCAGTTCGTTACAGCTCGTCCATTATGCGCTGGACACCCGTCCATTTGCCACCATAGCTCTTCTTCAAGTGGTATTGCTTCGAGGAGTGCCGCACTTATATCATCCTGAAGTAGATCATAAAAAGTATTGGAATTTAACCGACCAGGTAAGAAAACGGGCTCTGTCATATGCTGCCCACAGACTCCTAGCCACACGTTCACACTGAACTGATATTGGAAGTGGTGTTCCCTAGTGCCATGTGGATTATGATGAGCCCAAAGGTGAGAGTTGCGTGAGTTAAAAATTCCCGCACGTGTGAATGTTGCCTCATCTGTCCAAATTATGTGATCAGGGAAGTTACGCCTCTCGTGGCACTGTTGAACATACCATCGCGCAAACACCATCCGTAGCTCCATATCACGGGGTAGCAACTCCTGGACAGTAGTCAGGTGATAAGGATATCTATTGTCTTCCCTGAGAGCTCTGAAGACTGTAGAGTGCGATATTCCCAGTTGATTTGAAGCGCGACGGGTACTAGTTGATGGATCATTTTCAAAAATAGTTAAAATGTCAACTTCCCTTCGAGCTCGGCCCGCGTAGTTAACAGGTTGTCTTGGAATAGAGCCTGTTTCTCTCATGATGCGATAAGCGTTTTCAATAGTTCTCCGGTCTGGATATCTTTGCCGATTTGGAAACATATTGCGATATTCTTCTTGTGCACGAAGACCATTGCCTCTTGCAGCCCCATACGCGAAAATCATGTCAACGTACTCTTCAGAAGTGTATAAATTTGGCATTTTTACTTCTTGCACTCAAATTGAAACTTCCTTAACAGACTGAAGATTTGCACGATACTGACAATTATTATTGTTATTTATAACACAAAGTAGGTAGACGAAGAATGAAAGAGATAAGGTAAACAAACCGTAATGCGAACATAATCCATAAGAAGTAAACAAAAACATTCATCACGCCAGACGTTCTTTTAGGTTTCAATCACCTCCCTAGTAGATTTATTAAATAAATATTTGTAATTTACATAAAAATAAATTAAATTTAACGGAGATAAGATCCTACAAAATATGCATGACATGAGTTTTTTTCTCCTTCCCATTCCAATTGCATTACAAAATTGAGAGATAATTGCAGTTTTGAGTACACCGTTAGAAAGGTAATTAAATTTCACAACTTTTGTGAGATTCGGCAGCTTGCAGGACTTTTTTTGGAAGAGCAGTGATCCTCGAAAATTTGTCGCTGACAACATTTTTTTAAAATTTTTATTTCTTGATCTGTTATCGCGCTTTTGAAATGATACTATGAACATTGAATGTGCATTAGACTTAAAGAAAATTTAATGGTGAATTCAAAACTGTGATGGAACATTGAAAAAAAATGTGTTGAAGCAGAGAAAATTGAGGTTTTCCTACAAAAAACACGGTTTTCTCAAAATTACCTTTGGAACGGCATATCTGTGCAACGGAATAAGATAGAATCATGCGGTTGGCGGCGTTTAACTACATTTTTGATCTAGTTATTCCATCTTGCATATTGTCATCTACTTGCGAAACACCCTGTATATATATATATATATTTGTGTGCGTGTGCGTGGACGTGCGCGCAAAAGCACGATCCATCACTGAGCAAAATCGGAAAATCGGACTAAAAGGGGTAGGGAATTACCTGCAATTTCAAGTTCGATTATAAAAGTTTCTTCAACCAATAGGCGTAACATATAGCTTAGACTAATGAAAAAACAATGATTTTTTTCTCGATGAAAAAATACAATGCCAAATAATGGATATCGCTGGTTTGTGGTCACTAAACTTTTCCAATAGACGGGGTGGACAGATGCCAGAACTCAACAACCCTTTCAACTGGCTCGACCACGGCCCCCTCCCTTCATCCCTAAAACCTCTGAACCACATACACCACCCAGAATACCTCTTAACCGTAACACTCCTACACTACACTCACCCACTTGGATGAAACCTCTTCAAATGCATCACACTAAAGACATCACCAGAGAATAACTCCCCCCCCCCCCCCC
>KZ808319.1:219307-234034 GCA_000696205.2 Oncopeltus fasciatus
TCAAGATGTGACGCCAATATATATATATATATATATATATATATATATATATATATATATTTTAATGAAGCATAATGGAAAATCTGGTTAAATTTTGCTGCTCCTATAGGATTAGTGAAAGTCTTTCTAAAATCGCGACATGGTACTACATAGCTTGATTTTCCACTGGGAAATCTGCTAAAACTCCACCATGCATGACTTCCTTAAGGTAAACTATAGTGCATATTTTTAGAGTAAAAGCCCTAACCTTCTTTGTACAAGTTTTAGTTATTGCACTAAATATTTTAATAAGGTTAAAAAATTTAAAGTGATATTCAGTTTATCAAACGGAAAAAAATAGCAAAATATCTTTACAATTTCTATCTTATTCCTACAAATTCAAAAGTAACTAAATGTTTGTATGAAATTACACTGAATGGATTGATTACACTAACTCAGCAGACCATTTTTTTTTTTTTTTTTTTTTTATACATTCATATATTTTGTCTAAATGGCCTAATCAGGATAGCAGCTCAAAAAAATTGTAAACAATTTTTTGTAAACAAAACAACTCCGTATTGTAAAGAATAAAAAGAAAATGAGAGCAACGATGACGAGATCGGCATACGATTTTATCGTGAATTATTATGATATATGGTCTTATGGTGATCTACATATGGAAAATGGGGAGTTGTAAAAAGGAAACTTATTATTGATAGATTACCATTAGCTGTTTATTGTAGAAGTCTAATAAGAAAAAATAGAAGGAAATTAAAAGTAGCAAAGAAAATTATATTAAAAATAGGAATCTAACACTAATAAAAGAAAACAGAAAGAAGAAACTCGACTTAAAATAAAAACGCAGCTGATAGTGTTTGTCTGTTACTTCACCGATTGAATACTAAAGCTTTAAAAATAGGGCTAGTATCAGAATACAAGTTCTGTCGATAATAAAGCCAAGGAGATTCCCGTTTTGACGTAAACAGCCTCAGAAGTGGGCGCTGACCTCAAGCGGGAGACGTCCTTGACACAGATCGGCTGACTTGCATAACCGGCTTACCTGCTCTCAGTCCAGCCAGTGAAGGCATCAGCCGAATGCAGGAGTCTCGTTCTCAGCAATGTGGCAGTGTCGTCAGCACTCACTGTTCACACTGATAGCCAGCGACAAATCATCCGAACAGCCGTTCATTCCTTCTGTGTCAAAAGTCTAAAGTCTCTTTTTAGTAGATTCCTCTCAAGCTTTTCATTTAAACGCTAAACAAAATTTATAAAAAAATTGTTTACCTGTATTATTCCCAAGAGGATATTATATTAGAAGGATGGTATGAATTTCTTCAGTGCCAGGCCAAACGGATAACCTTATTTTTGAAGGTTTCTTATTTGAATTATTGGTGATATGTCTGGCTGGACATATGACTTCTCAGTCGTAAAGTACTTTAGTCAGATTGAAGCTCAACGCTTCATCAGTAAGTTGAATGAATGAAAAGGTTTAATTGTAATATACCAAAATAAAATAAATTAACTTAAAAAAAACACAAATAAGAGAAAACTAATACAATGGACATTGTCCGTTCGTTGGAGTTCGGTGAACGTATAATAAATTAAATAAATAATGTCTCTTTTTCTTAAAATTAAATTTATAGTAATGGCTTTAGTTATTAGCAGATTAGTAGCATAATACGTTCTGACATATAATATTGTAACTGTAATAAAAACTTTGAAACTCATACTTAAAAAAGAAAATAATAATGGAAATAGAGTTATTTTTGATAAATAATTATAACGAAAAATTAATGATATTCACTAAAATATTACGTAATGAAAAATTCTCATAAAACCTACTTTCCACAATAAAAATTAAGTCCACACACAAGGTTTTTTTTTTTTCTTAAGGTACGAAAACACTAATTAATCGGCAAGATAATTATAAGTTATCTCAGTGTTATAAAGTTCCTGGTAAAATAAATAATGGTTAATTAAATTAAAATTATCTGGCAACACTGTCGAGGATAGCAATTGCTGAGTGTAACCTTCCGTTAACAACGAAGAAATTTATGTATTGATGACGTATACTACCGTTACGGTATTGAAGAACTTGTTGAAATTTAAATCAGTGTCATATGTTATCTGTTAACGTAATCAAGTGTAACCATGTCTTATCTGAAAATATAGTAAAAGCCGTTACTTGAATTCTAGTGGAAAATTGTATTTCAGATGAAAGTCTCCAGAATGAAAATCATTTTAACTGAGACTTTCTTAAAACGAGAAAGGACATTTATTTGTACAATCGAAAGACATTGCACACATTTTACACAAATTGATACACCTATATAACCGCTTCCTTTGACTTATTGACTCTTGACCTCCTAATACGTATAGAGCGATGACCCCGAGCGTCCTTGACCTTGTTCGCGTCATTTAGTCGAGAAGTTGCATGGCCACTTCCAGGGACCTTTATGCTTGCATCCTGCTTCTCCAATTCTTCCTTTCCTAGGCGATGCGTGGTCTCTAAATGGCAATATGCGTGGTTACTTCCTGGATACGCACGGAGAAACCTGTGAGAGTTCAAGAAAAGGGCATAACTCCCTTATCAGGCATAACCACCAGGTCAGTTTACAATGCCATTCCTGTAGCGGAATGAAAGATTACAAATTTTAAAATTGCTTATAGCTGATTGTAAATTTTTCACTTTAAATCAGATTTAATTTCCATTTGATGATCAGAATTTTGACAAGTGAGCCGATTGCAATCGGACGAAATGTGTTTCACACTCCCGGAACATGCAGGACAAAGGCGAATTGTGCATCCACCAGACTCATGTGAACACTTCGTTATCCTTGATCGATGAAAGATCTATATATGTTACAATAAAACCCACTCATTTCACCCCTCAAAGTATGATAATGAGAGAGAGAGAGTTAACGTATTGCGTAAAATTTATATTAAGGCCAAGCATTTCTCACGAACGTAGAATGTTTTCGAAAAATTTGAAAACTCCTATTATTTTTTATTGATGTGGAGAACAGGTTAAATCAAACTCGAGCAAATTGTATTATTATTATTCACTCTTATTGAATAATTATCACTACACGGATCTATGTGTACAGATCGCAATAGATCTCCCCTCATGCTTTTTGTCTAGTTAAATATTAGTATAAGGCAGCTATTCGTATTTATTTATTCATACTAATTATATAGTTAAATTTATGAATAAGAGATCCAACACATTTTTGGCAATGTTTATACCAAGCTCAGTACTAAATGATTATGCATATAATCTAAAGGGGAGTTACTTTATCAAAAGATATCTATAATTCAAGTTTTCTTTCATTCAAATACAAATTTTCCTCTATTTATTACTCCTCCAATCAGTCTATTATTATATTATAATGGAATGAATATTATATTGTATAAGTACATTTCATTATTTCTTATTTTTTAAAGAATATTAAACTTTTAAATTTTAGGAATAATGTCTTATGAAGTGGGGGAATACTTGCTAATTCCTACTACTAAAGATGAGATTTGACTGATTTACATTGGAACTGAAATAAAACACCCTATTTTATCTTTCTTTCAATTTAGCGAATCAACCAGTCGAGCCATATGCTGAATTAACTTATTTAGAATAATAATTTCGTTTGATAGGAAACTTAAAAAATCAAGATTCGAGCTATATTTATCACTGAATAATTTTTTATATTTTATTATTATTTCAAGAGATGTCCNGATTCTTTATATATATATAGCATAATATTTTGGCTCAAAAATTTTACATCTCTAAATAGCTTAATGAGTTTCTAAATTGGATATAGGAACATTTTCTATTTGTTCTTAGTAAAACTAAAGTAATATTTCACTAAGAACTTCATATCAGTGTTTTTCAAAAAGGTGATTTCAGCAGATTTCTCCATGCTACTCATATTTAAACTAAAAATTATGTTACAATTTTTATTTGTGTGCCCCTTTGGGCATAGATATTTGTATTTTTTAGCCCGTGAACATTCTTGAGAGGCAAACAGCACTAATATAGTAGAAGTTTTATTTTATTTTTATTTTTTATTATCTGTTTATCATGATTTCTTCTTCAATTTGTAGAACCTTTAAAAAACTTAACTTTAAAACTTAATAACTTTAGTTTTTTATTAATGTTTTCTTCCACTTCAAGGGCCTAAATATTTGTATTAAATCGTGTCCAATTTTTTCCCAAGAATATCAAGACTTTGATTTTCTTTTATCAGCATCTGCAACTCTTTTTCCAAGCTAATGTATCTGTTTTTAAATTCTGATATTTAAGATTCGATATTTCTTATGTCATTTATTTTTACTCACATTTGCAAATTTTGTATCTGTTTAATGTCTTTAACAAAGCATCATTATTCTCGGGAGTGGATTTTTCTTCTTCTTGTAACCTGTTCAATGTCCCACCCCCCTTTATCCAAAACTCCTCCTCTTCGTTATGGTAGGACTAAGGAGTTCCGATTTTATTTTTAGCACCCTTCACTTCAGTAAGCCGTCAAGTTAGTTACATAAATGTCAAATTGGCTATATATTAACTAGGTCTGAGATTTTACGTTTATCTGTCAAGGTGACATAAATAATCCTCAGGTGATAACCAGTAAGGGTGTGACACTCAGATGATAAGAAGAACAGAGTTTATCTGTAGTAATCCGGCCACTTCAAGATAATCTTGCGATAACGTGGCAAGGATATGTCCAGGTCTTCCGTAGTGAATAGCCCCTAACAGGTCTCAGAAAAATCGATATAGCCAGAAAATCGATAATTTATATATATAAAGTAAATATAGCACCCTCTACAATAAATTAATTTAGTATTTAAAATTCTTATTATAAGTAGTTTGATGAGTTCGTTGATGGCTAAAATCTGTCGAGGAGAAGAAGTGATAAAATTTTTTTTTTTTTTTTTTTTGGCAAATCAACCACTAGGGTCATTATTGCCTTAATGCCGGTGAGAAATGGCTATTCCTTCGCCGTACTGGAGGGAAGGGGACGGCAGAAGAGCAGAGGGAGAACCCAAAGAGGGGCAACCCCAAGAGCACCGGCACCCGCAGCGGCACCACTCCGATAGCTCTCCTGTGGTCATTATTGCAGGCTTTTGTGCATGCTCTCGAAGGAAGGCTTGATTGTGGAGTGCGCATGTGCCTGCTCCATTATTATCTTTTGTTTTGTTTCATTACGATAATTTAAATATTTAAGCTGCTAATGTGCAAATTCATTGATCACTAAATGGATTTGATTGATAAATACATTTCATATGAAATTTTCATATTAAAGAAAGTCATTTTGTCTTCTAGAGTGCTAAAATGTTAAGGTGAGTCTAATAAATTAATAATAGAGAATCAATCCCCACTCCATTTGAACAGCTTCTTTATATTGTATTAAATTTATTTTTATCTTTAAATATAAGGTATTTTTTTCACTCGGATAAATGAAATATTATGGCAGCTGCATGAAAAATAATAATATGCCTTCAATGCTAATGGTATGTTTTTGGTCATGAAGAATTATCTTTAAACTAACTATTCAATTGATTTCTCATTTAAATACCACTCATTTAGTTGAAAAATAACAATTCCATTTCTTTTTCATTTAAATCCCACTTATTTAGTTGAAAAAGAAACTAACATTTTTTTTTTTCTTCTAATCTATTATTGAGGATAACCGAATGAATCGTACACAATACTTTTTAGGGAAAATTTAAAGCAACTCGAGTATTCGAAGTTCGATCAGTGTTATGGAGAATTCTCATCTTTGTGTGGCGACCATCTTTGTCATTTTCATGACGGAAGGAAGTTTTAGTCACTCAATTTCTCGCCTTTAACGAACTGACGTTAGGAGGATTTATTGGTAAGTCGAGGACAAATATTAATCACGGACACTTTATTGCGAAGCCCCTTGCAATACATACTTGTATGGTTGCACATTGTTCTTCACCTTTGCTCTCTATTTACATTTACATTACTTCCCGCTTCTAATGTATGCGAAGTAATTGTTAACCGCTATTACAGTTACTGCAGCTTAGCTGTGTACGCTCAGTCGTGTACTTTCGCTCGAACGCCTTCTTGACGTATTCTTCTTTTCTGCCATTAAGCGCCGATTAGCGCAGGTTCTAGAAGTCAATAATGGTGGTATTTCCCATATTCCCTTATTTACCCCAGGGATTTTCCATTTAGACGAAGTGGGAGGAAGTCCTCGGAGCCTACGTCTTCCCGATGCACACTTGACCTTAGGTACGTCGTCCTCCTACCGATGAAGACCCATCTCTCACTTCCCACACGAGGCCTCGTACAGTGCGGAGGTGACATTAAACATTCCTTACGCGAACAGGAAGGGGTACTGCAAGTCGTGAGATCCCTTCACTTTTAATAGGAATTTCATTATCTAAAGTAATTCTACCTACATCAAGAGTTAGCGTTTGCAAATAATTACATTTACTTTATTGCCTATAACAGCCATACAATTTATTTTAATAATTTATTATTATTGTTCCCAATGATTTCCGAGTACCAGTGATAATGACAAAATAAAAACAGCATTAAATCACTGTCCCCTTCAAGTAAGAATAAGGCATTCAATAACTTGCCTTTATTGCACCCCATTTTATTGTATTTTTTAAATAATCAAAATTTTGAATATATACGAATATATTTGATAATTATCTTGTGAGAGAATAAAAAATGTTATTAATAAACAAAAACTAATTTTTAGTAATAGTAAATATTTATTTATGAATCATCATTAGTTTGTAGTATTATAATAGTAAGTTCCGTCAAATTTAATTTAATTTTCTACTATCTATGGAGTTCAGTTTCTTAGTTTATTAGAATACATCACTTTATTTTTTAATAAAAAAATATACTGAGGGGTAGTTGATTACACATGACTGAACCATTATCAATCTATGTACAAGAAAGTATTCCATTCCCATATGAAGCAAAGGAAATTCGCGAATAAGTTTTTCACGGTTTTTATGTAAAAATGCGTTATGAAATAAAATCGAAATATAATGATAATATAGTATTAATTTAGGAATTATTTAATGTTACTGACCCAAAACAGTACGACAAAACATCCGTCACACAGAGATTTTAAAACTAAACAGAATTTCTCTCTTCTTCTTTTGTAGCATATTTAGTCTCCACAATTTGTTACTATTGAAACATTGAAGTACTTTTATCTCATTTTATACTATTCACGTAACATCTACTTGGTTTTTTTCAGAAGCCCACAACATAATAACATGACATTAAATACTCATCTTATTAGCATAACTACTACTTTTATAATTTTTGATCCGCTAAATTTTACTTTTTTGGAAGTAATTTTAAAGAGTAATTGATTAAAATTGCTTACTACTATTTTGGAACCCTGCTTTATATTTTTTGCATCAATGAGGTCAATAATGGTTCGAATCAGGCAATAAGGTAAGTTAANAAAACTCAATTTTTTTTTTTTTAAGCAAAACTACTCAGATAAAAATATATAAAAATTTGGTTAATATTTTTCATATTGGTACGTATACAAAAAGAACCACCTGGTATGTATGCATAACATCTTTAAACGTTAAAAAAATCTAAAATATTTACTTAAAAATTCATAATTAGCGAATGTTGTATATTTATGAAATGGATGTGTAGTGAGTGTGTCTTTCACAAATATTTAGAAAGCAAATGAGAAAAAATGAGATATTTTTCATTAAATGGTAAATATTGAAAAAATGTTCTATTCAATATTTGAAAAAAAAAGAAAAAAAAAAAAGGCCCATAAAACTTTAAAACTTTTAAGAAAATTATTTTGTGATAACACAAGTGTCGAATTATTTACAAACAAAATTTTAAATAAATGATTACTAGATAGCATGCATCAAATGTCAAATGGTTCTAATTAAATTTGATGATAATTGGTTTTATACGAAAACTGGTAAATTTTGGATGACTTTGACTCAACACTATGTAGCAATTATATCTATTCAAGACTTTTTAAGGGAAATATTAATCTAGAATGACTTCAGGCACAGAAATAAATTCAGTGTGGTTTATGCTTATAATTCATATAAATTATTAACAAATAAGGTTTTTTTTAATTTAATATTTACAAATTTCTTTAGGAAAACACATATTAAAGAAACAAATCTCTAAAATCCAAAAGTAACATGAAGAGGCAGGCTTACCTATTCTTTTTTTTTTCCTGCAGGGCTAGCATTCAAATTCCTGTTACTTTATTTGAAGTAAGCTATTAAAAACAATAGGCAAGCTAGAAGTTAAGGATCTAAAATAAAAATTTCTCCAAATTACTCCATAAAGTATGGTTTTTTTTCTAAATACAGATAAAGTCTTAATTTTTAAGGAAAAAAACCTTTTGGAGTCATTTAGGAAAAAATGTTTCTGTACAAGCCCTTATGCTTTCGTTTTTGATAATCACCTGATGGTGATAAAAAAAATACCTGGATTCTGAAATTTCACACCTAAAGAGCATCACTTAAATCAGCTATAGCCACTTTTATGAAATTTTGAACTGTTAATGTAAAAGTGTATTTGAAATAAATAATTTACATCGCTTTCTGAAATACTCCTAAGTGTCATCAGAGTGTTTTAGAAGGTATTTGGAGACTGCCTAGCATAATCAATTATAACTATTTATGTGCACATGTGTGTCTCGGTGTGTGTATTTATGTATTATATTATCAATAGACCATATTTTTAGCTCTTTAGTAGGACTCATAGGAAAAGAAAAAATACTTGGAGAGAAACATTACGATCAGAATAGTTTGATTACCTCTCAGGGAATCTGCTAAAATTTACAGACCAGCAGAAATCCTTTTGTCAGTCGATTACATACATACGCGGGTTTAGGTAGGAGAAGTTGTAGGAGCACTAAATTGTACTGAATTCAGTGCTCCAACAAATACAAAAGAGGGAATTGTACGAGTTCTAGTTCCGACTAGGTTGTGGAAGGTATCTTGTGACTAACCTTTACAAGGTCGACTAACTGTCGCAGACTCTTGGAGTCTCCGTCAGTTCCTATTCACTTCCTGAGAGGAGTTATTGTTAATATAAATATAATGAACAACAGGAAAAACTATTTAATACAAAAATTTGTCAACTTAACATTAAATTCTTTGCTATTGAATAATTAATGTTGCACAGCAGGAGCTTAACAAGTTTTATTAGAAGAGGATTTTTTTTTTCTGTCTATTGTAAAAATTGTAAGAATTTTAATGAATCTGTATAAGAGTCCTTGTCGTCGATTGAGTTTTTGTCATGTAATTTTAGTATGTTCTCCCTATTTTTACTAAAGATGGAACCCCAGATAACAAACGGAATTTTAGAGTGATAAAGAAACATTATTAAATTTCAAAATTTTAGGATAGTTTTTTTTTCTGCAATTAAAAAGTAACTTGAACAATGTGTTCACTTCTTTGATTTTTATTCTCCATTTGCTAGACCATTTACCAAACACCATTGTCTAATGTTTTCGAGATGATCTTACAGGCTTTTAGAAGCAATTTTTTTTATCGGAATGGGAAGATAGAATAACCTTCTCGTCTGCAAATAGAGCTAAAATAATACTTGGATGTGAAAATATGTCAGCGGAGTACAGAATGAATAGGATGGGATCCATGGACCAAGCTCACTACCCTCAGGAACTGCCGCTTCCTAAACGAAATTAAACGAAGAAGACCTCTATCGGGTTCAACAACATTTTTTCGGTAAAATTTTATCACCATTATTTCAAAAAACTCTGACCCTGAGCGACATGGTGCTCTTCGCCATTAATTAAAAATTATTATTAAAATTAAAATTGGTCATTTACTCATATATATTTCCAGATTTTGCAATGAAAAGTCTATATGCCGAGTTTGTCCTCTGTATCTTAGAATAAAGGAACCGCAAAATACTCAAAATTACAAACGCGTTCTTAAACATCTTAAATATCGGTGTTAATATTGTTTTTTTTTTTTGTTTTTTTTTTTTTATAAATATTTTTTAGATTATGAATGCTTTAAATCAACAATTTGTACTTTTTTTGTTTTATACATTTTTTTCGTAACACCTAAAAACTCTCTCTAATAGAAGCTGTGTAACTTAATGAGATATAAGATTTCCTTCGTTTCATGAAAGATAAATATATGGGTATATACATGCATACATACATACATACATACATACATACATACACACACACACACACACACACACACACACACACACACACACATATATATATATATATGTATATACTATTTCATCCTCTTATAACACTTTTCGAGGCCTAAAATTTGATAGGGTCTGATCTGCTTTCGGGGGGAAAGAGCTCCATTCAAATTTGAACTCATGACATTCCACTCTACTCCATTCAGACTGATAGAAGCCTCATAGCTATTACGATTTCTCCCTTTTTCGTCAATCCCCCCTGGAACTAGTCGCTCTCCATTGAGATACAACTCATATGAACTGGAGAAGTGGACTGGTTCGCCCATTTCTTCCTCACGCGAGGCTAAATGCCAGGCGCTTGTGACCTTGCCTTTTACCTTCATTGCACTTTCTAGTCTGTAAGAGCAAGTTAGTTATTTCCTTTTATCTATGCTTGATATTTTTTTCTTTTATACTTATTTTTATTAAATTATTTTCATCCAACTGCGCGAAAGACTTTCTCGGCTTAATTACTGATTTGATATAAAGGCAATTTTTTTTTTTTTTTCTGGGGGTTTATTACTCTTTCAATTTTCGTGCTGATGGTATTTACCTAAGATTATAATTTTAATTATTCTTTAACAATTCATGAAATACAAAATTTACTCTTTAATCGAGTATTTATTTTAATATTAGTAATTGCTGTATCAAAATTATTATTTTCATTCAACAATTACGAATTTCAAGCTTAAAATTTGGTTTTAATTTAGCTATATACTTTAATAATCATAGAGAACATGAAAAAATTATGTAAAAATAGATATGAATTTTAAAAATAAATTAAAAATAAATTAGAAATTTAAAAACTGAGAAAATGTAACGCTATTGCTTTACGGTGCATTAAGCCTAAGGCGAATGGCAGGTGTCGTCGAAGGCAAGGACACAGTGACGAAGGATGGGCTGGAAGACCGTGAATGATGTCCGTGAAATGCAGCAGGACCTCCCATTCAAAATAAAAGAGAAAAGTAAGAAAGGTTCTCAAAAAAAGGATAAAGAAAAAGCTAAATAGTGAGTTGACTTTTCCCTGGGATCGCCAGTGAACAATTGGTTGTCTAGGCGGACGCCCTGAGTTCCCCACCGAGGACCCGTAAGTTGACAATATGTCCTTCTTAGTCATGGTTGATTCAGGGTGCTTAATAATTCTTTATCGGGGAAATAATTTCCACTTTAAATGATTGAATGTAATCATCCATCAAACAAAAACCTATGAAAAAAGAATTATCATCTACTAAATTATCTATTTAACGACCGTTATTTACAGTATTTTATCATACAAAATTCGATTCCACAAGAGTGAAATATTGAGAAGTGCTGTGATTTATTTTAAAACATCTTTTGCTCCTGTATTTCAAATAAAACAACAGTAAAACATTATATAATAAATGCAAGGAATTAGAATAAAAAAATCTCACCACCTCAGACGAGCCTCGAACTCAGATCATCTGCTTTCTTTAATTTTGTTCTCTTATATTTATTATATAAAGTTAACATGAGATAAAGTACCACAAACAATAGCAGTATTTATAATAACAAACATTGTGTAATTTTTCAAGTTTTACATTGCTATGTTTCGAGAATCCAAGAAATTATCTTTCGGCTTGAAGCAAAATTACATTCATGTATCTGTTTTTTAGAAGCCCACAACTTAATAAATTTATTTAAATACTCATCTTTTTAGAATAACTACTACTCTTATAATTTTTGATCCGCTAAATTTTACTTTTTCGGAAGTAATTTAAAAGAGTAATTGACACATAATTAAAATTTTTCACTACTATTTTGGAACCCTGCTTTATATTTTTGTATCAATGAGGTCAATAATGGTTGAGCTAAAATTTGAAACATTTTAAAAATTATTTTGTACCAATATGATTTAAGAGAAATGCAATTCTTTCCAAAATATTGTGAAATTGTTTCTCATGAATCGGCAATAATTTCTCCTGCCAGAAAATGCAGTCATACTGTCTCAATAACCTCCAATTTGTGCAATAATAACTGCCATGTATATAGTGGTATGAGAGATTCACAAATTTAATCTACGTAAATGGGCACTGCAATAATTGAATACACTTCGTTTTTATAAATAAATTAAAATTTGTTCAAGTCCTGATTAAAGATGTTCGATTGCACAGTATTAAATCCCAATTTGGTAAAAATATTTTATTTTAAAATAGCCATTTATATTCTCCAAATCGTATTTAATAATTGAAAATAATAATTTTGATCAATTACTATTAAAAAATTGTCATTTATGTATGAGTAAACTGAATAAATTTTTCAATTTTGTACATTTTTTATTAATTATTTATTAATTCAACGTCATTTTTTTTCAGTTTTAGTAAATATTGACTTAACTGAATATAATAAAATACAAGAAAAATTATTAAAAAGTGGAAAATCCGCGCTAAAATGTTAAAAATGATTTTGACGGGTGATTTTATGAACAAAAAGCCTTTCTGTATTTTCTTGTTAAGAAAACTAAAATTTCTAGAGGGAGTTTCAAGTAGAGCCTAAATTATTTTTGAATTAGATACAATATTCTAGAGCACTTTTACTTGCAGAGCACTTCAGACGTACCAATTGGTCGGAATTTTCCATGCTTATGCTGTCAGTCTTCCTGCGTGCTGTCATTCCAAGAACGAATTCAACGATGTTACTTTCATCTGGACACTTTCTCCAGTCTAAAAAAGTATATTTCCTTTGTTCGAGTTGTGACGTTAACAAGGTGTGGGCCGAGGTTGGCTCTGATGATGACTAGCCGAAGGAAGCTGCATGAAGGACTAACGGATCGCCCTACGGATCGGTCACGTGTACCCGTATCCTTGTCATACAGGAAAGTGAAAGGCACTCTCTAACCGAACTCTTGTCCTCCGAGTGCTTAAGTACCTGTTAGCAGTATTACGGATATTGCATTTCTTGTCCTTGGAATAGGCTTGTCGGTTCGCTGCACCATTGCTGAATCGAGTGTCATTCTCCCACTTTGAGCGATCATTAGATACTCATAAGAAGAAAAAAAATTATAGAATAGTTTTTACCACAATTATAAATTATTCTACATTTAGCCATGAAGAAGCCATCATTTGATGTGCAAAACTCTCCTTAAAACAACTTTTCCTTGGTCATGCGCGGCAGAGTATCTATGAATATTTCTGGAGACCATGGAATCTTACGTGAACATCTTAATCATCAAAGTCTCTCTCACGGAATAAACTTGCATGACTGTCATAGTCATAATTAAGCCATTAGTTGATTTTCTTAATAAGAAGTAAGCGACCTAAAAATCAAGTCATAAAGGACATCAATATGTGATCTTTTACGTTGAAAGAGACGTAAAATAAAAACAAATTTAATAAACAAATAAAATTCTGATTAAATATGGGATTTATGTTTAATCTGTTCCAATGATGTGGTTAATCCAATTCAACCACTAAACATGAAGGAGACGTGGAAGTATCTATAGCTTAAAAAATAATTCTAAACATCCATGGTAGGCCTCGCACTCGCAACGCAAGTATGGTAGTCCTACAGAATCGTTATTTTTTTAAAAATATCGACTAAGATCTATCTAGCTGTGACTTGCTTTTCAGTAGAATATACCATCTAATTTCCCTACTAAATTAAGCTATTTGATAGAATAAATATTTCTACTATTTTTCCCTGATTAACGCTAACCTGATTCTGAATCATTAATCGACTTTGACTCACCGTATTCGACTTTCTTGCAGTGATTGCTGGCAGCTTTGAGCGTAATCGAGTATTGGGCAAGTGGGAGTGACAATTAATCTATCAATTTTGTACCCTCGAAAGCCGTCTTGATTTCTCAAGCTGTTCTTCCTATTGTTTCCATAATGATGTTACTGTGATCTTCATGTCTTTGTCTGTCGCGCTGTCACTCTGTCAAACTGTTATTGTTTATTGCAATTGACCTATTTGTATTCAATCTCTGTGAAAGCTGATATTGTCTATCTTAGATGGACATTCAAAAATATGATAAGCTGTAATATTAAAACAGATCAATCTTTTTACGAAAATATCAATTGGGGTGAGTTGTCACTAAATTTTCCTTGTTGGAAAACAATTGAGTAAATAAGCACAAATTTAAATTTTTTAAAGAAATTTCAATGGTGCTCGAGTGAATTCATAGATAAGTTCTGTGGCTTAATAAAGGAAAAAAATATTCAATAACACTTATTAAGATTATATTTGCGTCTATCATTTATCAGACAAATTAACATTAAATTAATGTGGTATGAATAGTTGACCGTCTGTGAAGAGAGGATTTTCGGGAATTCGGTCATGGTGGTTGAGCAATTAAAAACTAATTTTTAACCAAAATATTTTTATTTTTGCTAACGTTTTGGCCTGAATTTCAGGCCTTCATCAGGGCTGAATATGAAAAAGAAACATAAAAAATAATATAATATATAGTTGGGGTTCGGTCAAGGTAGATCCAAAAAACACCCCAACTAACATCATCTAAGAATAATATCTACGGTCAAAAAAACTCTCATTTGAAAATAATATATTATATATTT
>KZ808320.1:5571-20435 GCA_000696205.2 Oncopeltus fasciatus
ATATTTATAGCTTCTTCAATGTAGGATCAGCTAAAGTTGTGTTATGGTAAAAACATGAACACCTCGATTTCTCTATTGGATTACTTATTACTGGTATACGAGTGAACTCTAAATTATTTTGTCAGTACTGAAATTAAACCACCATCTTTCACCAAATCAGGCAATCATACACCGCCCAAAGTAATAACTTCAGTTGAACGCGTTAACATGCCTTGTTGCAAAAATTATATGTATTAATAGAAGGGAATGTATATCTAATTTGAGAATCACGTGGTTCCCCTTTAAATTTGGTTTAACATGGTCAAAGAAGGAAAATCAAGAATAAAGTTAAGCCAAAGGCAAAACATGTTGAGTAAAAACATAATTGATAACCAGTAATTTATTAGTAAAGAACCATAAATAAATTAATTCGGGTTGAAATGTTTATGATGGTCACTTATTGCCCCATAAATGACCATGGTGAAAATTCGTATTTTACTAGATTTATTGCAAAACTGAATGGAAATCCTCAACAATCATTTATAAGAAAAGTTAAAAGTATACTTGAAAAAGAGTAATATATAAGTATAACAAGTAAAAACCAAACCCTTGCATAAGACAAATATCCAAAAATTTAAAAAAAAACAATACTTATTAAACTTGAAGTAAATTTAGCTAGTATCTTCAGTTACTTATAAATCTCAACAACTTAAATACATATTATTTATATTATTAAATTTATTCATTATTTTAAAATAAATTGTATTTATTGAGAACTTGTTGTGCCTCACATTAGGAGTGCTTCTTTCATTTTTGATAATGACGATAATCAAACAGTTAAGTTTATAATTTTCTGAAACATATTTTTATTTATGAAAATAAAAATAATAATTTTACACATTTCAGTCTTTAGGAAACATTACAGTCACTAAATATACACTTTTTCGTATGTAAAAATTAAACAGAACAGAGGTTTAGTTTTTCATGATGAAATTCAGCAAGAACCTGTTAAATTCGAAAAATCAAATCTTAAGAACTAGTCAGATAGGAGTGGGGATTACTTGAAATGTCAAGTGTGAGTAGAATAGAACTAGTTTTCTCTATTTAGCGGGCGTAATATTTAGTTTGGAGTAATTAACTAAAATGGAACATTAAATATAGCTTTTAATAATGAAAAGAGTGACATTCAAAATAATGAAGATATTACTTTAATGAAAAATATTTCCATTTAAAAAAAACACCGAACTAAAAAAAATAATTACTCTTAATGAAGATAAAAATATTCTACCAATGGTTTTGAAAGACTCAGGCAATTATTTCTGCTGGCTAGTAAAAAAATAAATCTATAAAGTTAAGTAAATAAAATATAAATAATTAATTCATTATTATATTTAGCATAGGCTTTCACTATAGAATTAGTATATTCAGCGTATAAGGTATTCGCTAAAGAAATCAAATTTTAGCAGGAAATAAGTATTACCTGAGTAGATCCTGAGCGAGGTTTTGGAGAGTTGACAACGATGGCATAAACTTGAACTGTGTACTCCTCGTAACCTGTCTCGCGATCCAGAACGGTGGCCGTTGAGAGAACTCCGGACTTGTCGACGTCAAACAAACGGTCTGCCTGTCCACCCAGAGAGGTTACATTGGTGACGAAGAAGTCGAGGACATCACCCGGTCGGCCGCTCGCTCTCAGACGCATTACGCTGTATCCAGCAGGCTCGTTTTCTGCCACCACTCCCTCGTACTCCCGCTCTTCGAAATGCACTCCCCCGTCGTCGTCCACCGAAATCACAGTTATGTAAGCGTCACTAGACTTCCGCTCTGACTGTACCGCTTCGTCAGTAGCCTTAACCGCCAGTTGGTAACGCGGTTCTGGCTCTGCGATGCTGCGTTTGATGGTAATCACACCGGTGTTTCTATCCACTTTGAAAAGGTCAGTGTTGCCGCTGATAAGGTCGTAGGTGACCAAGCCGTTCGTGCTGGAGTCCAAGTCTCTGGCGAGAACCTGAGTGACTCTCTGCCCCAGGGACCGCGGAGGTAATAGCACTGCCGCAGTCATCGAGACGAACGTTGGAGCATTGTCATTCACGTCTTCCACTATGACCGTTACCAACTTCTCCGCAGACATTCTTGATGACGGGGGTTCTGCCTGGTCCGTAGCGACCACTGTCAGTCTAAAAGTGTCTACTTCCTCTCGGTCGATAGGTAAGCTCGTGCGAATGACTCCGGTACGAGGGTCTATCTGGAAATGAAATCTTTCGGGGTGAATCGGATCTTGAGGTTCCTGTTTTACTATGGAATATGTTATGTTTCCATTGATTCCAGAATCGGGATCTTCAGCGATTACGGTAACTATTGGCGTATTTTCTAAAATTCTTTCGTCTATCTGCCTTACTATTGCGGTATTCGTAAACACTGGTGGGTTATCATTACAGTCTTCGACGTTAACAGTAAATAATAATGTAGTCGACAATCTGGGGTTGCCACCATCTGAAGCAGTTATGTTTAAAACATAAGAATTTAACTCTTCGAAGTCTAAACTTTTGTGCAAATACAATGAGCCTGACGCGGCATCAACGTGAAAAGAATCTCGTCTGTTACCAGATCCAATGGAAAAGAAAACATCACTGTTCATTCCAAAATCAGCGTCCGACGCTATGAATTCCATTAGTTTTGTACCGACTGGAGTATCCTCTTTCACTGACACACTTGATTCGGTTTGCGTAAATTCTGGAGCATTGTCGTTCTCATCTAATATATCAACGGTTACAGTGGTGATAGCACTAAGACGACCCGAAATGGCTGCATCATGGGCAACTACAGTTAGTTGGTAGTTATCTGTTGTTTCTCTGTCTAACGAATGGGCTATTGTTATTTGTCCTGTTGCTTCATCAATGGCGAATCTTCCCTCGTCATTGCCACTAGATATAGTGTAAAATACATCACCATTGAGGCCGTCATCGGCGTCTTTTGTAAATACTCTGATAAGCTGAGTTCCTACATTAGAACCTTCAGATACTTGAACTTTGTATGGTAGCCTGAGGAATTCTGGAGGATTATCATTTACATCTGTGATATATATGTCTACTTTAACTTTGTCCTTTAGCCTCACAATGCCATTGTCCGAAACTGTAGCTTCGAGGGAAATGAAATCCTGCCCTGTATTTTCCAGCAGTTCTTCTCTGTCGAAAACATGCAAAGTTTTTATAAAGCCGTTCTTAGGATCAATGGCAAAATCGGTTTTTGAACTTCCAAGGGAAAAAGTGAGTTCTGCATTTCTTCCTATATCATTATCAGTAGCTGTCAATTTTCCTACAAATGAATCCGGGGGTTCGTTTTCTCTAATGTAGAACTTAAATGTGCTGTTGGTAAATTCAGGTTTGTTGTCATTTTCATCAATCACGTGTATTACTACAGGGACAATTGAACTTCTGGGGGGTGATCCATGGTCAACTGCCATGACGGTCAAGGAGTAATAATCCCGGGTCTCTCTATCTAGAGGACTTCGAACATACATGTAGCCGTCAGGAAAGACTCCAAATTTACCTTCTGAATTTCCTTCGGTAATTGAGTACGATATTAGGCCATTGTCTCTTAAATCTGCATCACTAGCAGCCAAAGCAAAAAATCTATCATTCACGGCAGTTGACTCGAGTAAGGATGTTTCATAAGAAGTATGATCGAAAACAGGGGTGTGATCATTGACGTCTTCAATCGTGATGACCACTATGTGTCGAGATGATAAAGGAGGATCACCGGCATCTGAAGCTTTTATCTCTAAGGTTATAGATGTTCCAGGCTCACCTCTGATTGGCTTATTCAAGTAAACAACACCTGTTTCAACTATTCTGAAGTGATCGTCGGGATTTGAACTTAAGCTATAAGTGATTTGACTATTTGTACCTGCGTCTTTGTCCCTGGCCATTGCTAAATACACTTCTTGGCCAACTGCTGCATTTTCTGCTATGGAAATCTTCTCTTGGTGTCTTTTGAATAAAGGCGCGTTATCATTTTCGTCGAGGATCGTTATATTCACGGTGCATTTGCCAAAAGAAAGTCTAGACCTGGCAGCTATTGTTAGACTGTAAGCTGGAAAACTTTCTCGATCTATTCTGTTCCTTGTATAAATTTCTCCTGTTTTATCATCGATTCTGAAGCTCCGTTCCTCGTCACCAAAAATTATAGAGTACCTGATGTCCGTCTGACCCTGTTTTACTTGAACGCGTCCGACTTTTCGACCTATTCTTGGATCTCTCTTATCATGGTCTTCTGGAATACTAAATGAATAGGTATTTGTGTCAAAATCTATTTGGGAAGAATGTTTCTTTCTTATTATTTCAACGACTGCATCTTCAACGGATTTTCTTTCCCCCTTATCCCGAGCAGAAATTTTCATCTTAAACAGACTCTGCTGAGCATTGCTCATGTACTGTTTTAGTGAAATTTCACCAGTTTGTTCATTTATCTGAAACATACCATCACCGCCTGATTCAATTTTAAACCTCAATACTGAATTTTCCCCATCATCTTTGTCTCTTGCTGTTACTTTCAGAATAGAAGTACCCACTGGTTGATTTTCGTTGACTAATTCTATGTATTCCAAGGGGTAAAATACTGGACTGTTATCATTCACGTCTTGAACGCTTAAAAAGACTGTGGCAGTAGAAGATTGCGGTGGGTTCCCTTGATCTTTGGCAATAACTCTTATTTCATAACTTGAAATAGATTCCCTGTCGAGTTTGTTATTTATTGTCAATTTACCAGTCAATGAATTAAGGTTAAAAACATTAGGATAATGCATAATTGAATCAGGATCTAAACTATAAGTGACACTACCATTTGTTCCTTGATCGTGGTCTACAGCTGTGAGCATCGCGACGAGAGTATTTGCCGGTTTACTTTCCAGTAAAGTAACGTTCAATATATCCTGAGAAAACTGTGGCTTTTCATCATTTTCATCCAATATAGTTACTTTCAAGTGTGTGTATGCCCACTTAGGGTTTGGCCCTCCGTCTCGGGCAGAAATCTTCAGTTCCACAGTTCCTTGAACTTCTCTGTCTAAGGGTGCTCTAGTTGTTATGAGGCCGGACTGGGTATCCATTTCAAACCACAAATTGTCATTTCCAGAAACGAATGCATAATATATTTGTGCATTGACACCCGAATCTTCGTCTGTCGCAGTGATTCCCGCCACGTAAGTGCCGGGTGGTGCGAGCTCACTAAGCACAGCCGAATATTCCGTCTTTTCAAAAACCGGTTCGTGATCATTGACATCGTTTACGTGAATAATTAAAAATGCTGATGCAGTCCTCGGCGGGGTACCTTTATCAGTCGCAACTATAGTTAAATTGTACTTATTAATTTGTTCTCTATCTAAAACTCCGTTCACTCTGACTATGTGAAAAGTCTCGCTATACTCTAAACTGAAATGATTTAATTCGTTTCCCGATTTAATTTGTACTGTAGTTTCTCCGTTAAGTCCCTCGTCGAGGTCCATCACGGACACCGCTGCTACGACCGATCCGTTGGCCGCGTTTTCGTCAACTGTCGCGAAGTCCACTGTGGCAGGGAAAAAGTACCTAAACTTGATAATAGGATCGTGATCGTTGGCATCCACGAGATTTACGGTGACATAGGTCCTACCGTCTTGTCTCGGAGAGCCGTGGTCTCTGGCGTAGACGGTGAAGACGCAGCTCTTAGGACAGTTTCCACCAGGCCTAGGCAAGCAGTTCTGTTGGGGACACTCGAGCCTCTCTGCCGTCGCTATTACCCCCGTCTCTGGATCGACCGAGAACGTCCTTTCCGTCTCCGAGAGGTAGTAAGTTATCTTAGCGTTGTCACCCACGTCGTTATCGGTCGCCATCACCTGTAGCACCCGCGTTCCAGGGACAACACTCTCGTTCAGTGAGACGTTATAATCACTGTGATCGAATATGGGTGGGTTATCGTTAACGTCAAGAATGGTGACGTTCACCTGAAGGTAACCGTAGCGAGTAGGGGTTCCGCTATCCCTCGCAGAAATATTCAGCTGATAGGAGGCGCGCTCCTCACGGTCCAAGTCCCCCGTAGTCTGTAGGTGAAGGTAGCTCGTCTCGCCGCTCGGGTTGGCAGTCACTTCCAGCCGAAACTTGTCCTTGGCGTTTCCCGCTACTATCCTATAGTCATCCGATACGGAATTCTCACCGCTATCGAGGTCGGTCGCCGAATCCAGGAGGACCCTCGTCCCGGCGGTGGCACTCTCAGAAAAGGTAACGGCTATACTGGGCTCGGGGAACTCCGGAGAGTTGTCATTTACATCGAGGACTAAGATGCGGACCTCTATGGGGTAGGTGGGTTGGCTCGAGAGGACGACGAGGTCGAAGCGGTCGTTGTGAAGCGCCTCACGATCGAGTACGGCAGCGGTCCGGATCTCGCCGGAGGTGGCATTGAGGTTGAACTCTCTCGGGGGCTCGTTGAACCTGTAGGTGAAGCCGGGCTTGATGGGAATGGCGGCGACCAGAGTCCCGCTGGGCAGACCTTCTTCCACTTCGAACTGGACTCGAGTCTCGACTGCCCGCGACTGCATCTCAGCCGCCGCCGCCGCCCCCACGAGCAGCAGGACGAGGATCATGACTGCCTCTCCTCCGCCCGCCACATCTCTCGCCTGAAACAACATAAACAACATCAGAAAACCAATACATTAGTAAACATAGAATGTAAGAAAGATAAATACTAATATAGCAAAAGGAGAGTTTGTTGATCGTAGATATTATTATTAGATGTTTTTTATTGGGGTTCGGTCAAGGTAGATCCAAAAAATACATATTTAAAAAATGTGTATTTTTTAAATTATCTGCCAGCCATGGAAAATGAAAATGGGATCTTTGTGTCACAATGTCCCCTCTCGCCTTCATAATAGCCCTGAAGATGGCTTACAATGTAAGGAGAAACGTTGCAGATAATTTAAAAAATACACTTTTTTTAAATTTATATTTTTCTACCTTCACCGAACCTCAACAAAAAACAGCTCATAGTTACTCCATTTAATTTCAATTAGGATACCATATAATTTTTGAAGCACAGGAACAACAATTTTAGGATACTTTCTGTACGGAAATTAAGTAACTTTTAAATAATTTTAGATGATTTTAGTTGGGGTTCGGTCAAGGTAGATCCAAAAAACACTGTATTTTTTTAATAAAGGATTATCTGCCAACGTTTCGGCTTACATTGTAAGCCATTTTCAGGGCTATCATGAAGACGAGAGAGGACGTCCTGTCCCTAAGTTCACATTTCCATGACTTGGAAACATTTCAAGTCACATTTCTGTCATGGAAATGTGAACATAGGGACAGGACGTCCTCTCTCATCTTCATGATAGCCCTGAAGATGGCTTACAATGTAAGCCGAAACGTTGGCAGATAATCCTTTATTAAAAAATACATTTTTTTTAAATTTGTGTTTTTTGGATCTACCTTGACCGAACCCCAACTAAAATCATCTTAGAATACTAATATTGCGTACAACATTATATTGTTATGTTAATATATCATCACTTGGTAAATAGTAAACATAGTAAAATAGTTATGTTCCTGTTTCATAGTAATTAGTACGAGTATATATAAAAAATGACGAAGAACTACATTATTTAAAATAAAAATTAAATTCTTAAAAGAACTGTTTAAAGTTCTTAAAAAAACTTTGATGAACGTATAGAGTTAGGAAAGACGGCTGTCATACCATATTTTTATTTAAATACGGACTTATGTAGAATAGAGTAGCTTCCTATCCAGATATCCCCTCGCCTTGACTAAAAAAGGCTGAAGGTGAATTAATGAAAATTAGTGGTTGTGTTTTGTACCAAGTAGTTAAAATTAAGAACAATTATGGTCACTAGAGTTAACGATAAGAGCCAGTTCAAGGCGATTCATGAAATCTCATTTCCATTTAGTTCATTAAGGAAAATTTCATTACAACATTCAATGAAAACATTTTAATGGTGTATAACCCATTAATTATCCAGCTCAAATCATCAAATGGGTCAGATAACATATTTAGAATTCGGTTACAAGTATATGACATTCGGATTTTAGGCAGGATGTAAATAAATTAAACATTTTTTTTTTCTCATTAAAACCAATGTTTATTGTCAATCAAAGCTGATATGGAACTAAGAAATTGCAGTATGATAATACAATTTCACACGTATGATAAATAAATACTGCAATAAGTGTTCAATTTATGTATATAATATGATTTTTGAGTATCATAAATATTTACTTTTATATTTATATTGCCTTAAAAAAAAGCTTATTATTTGTAAAAGATGTAAAGCATAAATATTTAAAGTATATTTTAGGTAGCTAAAGAATTTTCTGCAGTTTCTGTAAAACAAATGAACAAATACGTGTTATTATTCAGTACTTAAATTCTGTGATGATAACCACGCTATGACTAATTTTTTTTTTTTTTTTAACAGTCCGTTGGCTGTCAATTTTTTTTTTTTTTCAAATACCTTTAATATCGAATTTCAATCCACAGTTTAATTTAATAATATATGAACGAATGATTGTTTAAGTTAACCTTTATTTGCTTACTTTTAAAAATAAAAAGCGCAAAAATATTTTCAACATTTAAGCAGTGGTCGATAAAGATAACAACCCTTCAAAAAGCGCTGGTAAAAGGGTTTCTTTGCCGCCGGTTGTGCGGTAGCATGTCCCGAAGAAAGGCGGACCAGAGCGGCACTGCTCTCTCCGATCCTGCTCAAAGGCATCCCAATAATTGGCATTAAATGTTTTTGAAGAGGTATTTGTCAAAAAGAAGGGCCCGGCTTCCTCCGGGGGGGAAAAACATGTTGTGATGGCCCGGCATCCTTCTCCTCCTTCTTCATCCCCCTCCCCGCGGCAATCCTGAATTATTTATAAAGATGACATGGTCGCCGCGGGACTCAGGCACGCACCGCAAAAAACGGCCGTCGGCCCCGACCGACCCTCCCTACACGGCTACAGGCTGGCCTCTACACTCCTACCTTACAACCTCCCTCTGGAAGGGTTTCTCTCTGAAGACCATTCTCTATGGTAAACCTCACTTTATGGTTATGTAGAATTTCGGAACACAATTATGACAAGTTCTTAGGCATTTCATGCTCTAGGAAGAATGACTGAGAAGCAATTCAAGTTAATACAAATGTATTATTAGTAATATGCTCGTTCCACAGGGCAGTGTGCTTGGACCTATCCTTTTCACCCTTTACACTGCGGACATCCCCAGCCATCCTAATACCCTACTGGCCCTATTTGCAGATGACAAAGCGATCCTCACTTCCCATCCTGATCCTAAAACCGCTTCCAATATTCTACAAAACCACCTAGATGCCATTCAGCACTGGTGTAGCAAATGGAGAATTAAGATAAAAGTCCAAATGCGTACAGGTAAATTTCCTCCCTCTAATGTCACATTTAATAGTACACCTATACCCCTCCTTGATTCAGTCCGTTACCTTGGGTTCCACCTTGACTCACGACTTAATTGGAGCCAACATATAAAAATCAAACGACAAGAACTCAACAGGCGCTACGGACTCTTATACAGACTAATAAACAGGCGTTCAAAGCTCACAACAGAGAATAAACTGACTCTATATAAAACACTAATACGACCGATCTGGACATACGGTGCAGAACTCTGGGGTGCCGCTAAGCCTTCCAACATCCAACGTATTCAATCCTTCCAATCCAAAATCCTAAGAGTTATTGCAAATGCTCCATACTACGTCTCGAACTCTACCCTACATCAAGATTATAATATCCCATTCGTCCAAGACTTCATCTCCACTCGCTTCAAGCTCCTCCACTGTAAACTCCAATTTCACCCTAATCCATATGCCCACTCCCTGTCATCGGACTCCAACCCCTATGATCCACCCCGACGACTAAAAAGAAGATGGCCCCGTGACCTCCTGGGGACATAATCTGTAAATAAATTGCGAGTGGTGTCATTGGTCACCTTCTCTCCTCATGTGATTGATATTGTATATCTTTTTTTTCTCTAATTCATTGTGTTGGTCAAATTACAAAATGTTTTAATTTAACAGAATGTAATAAATAAATAAAAGTTAAAAAAAAAGAAAAAAACAAGGAATATGCAAGTGAACTTTGAGCAAAATTTAAAATAATAAGAAGACATGAATTAGAATGTTTCATAAGACGACTGATAAAGATATTTGGCCAAGGTATAAAAATCCCCTCGCAGAAGTATAATTAAACGATAAAGCTAAAGTTTGTCTTGAGCAATTTTAAGAGGCAAGAATTAGTAAAGCGATCATCTCGCGATAAATGAATTTGATTTGTATAAAATGGCACAGAAACGAATTTGGCTTTCAGTAGCAGGATTATTAGCCATTGAAATTGCAATAAAACTGCCATGCATAAATTACACATAATCTCTTTCTTCTGGTTCCCTATAAATATTTTATAAGCAGACTTCTTATGGGGAAAATAAACGATTCACATTGGCACCATGACGCGACTTTTAAATAACTTCAACGGATCTTCACCGATTATACATTGGAGAAGCTTATAATGTTAACCCGTTAAAAATTAATTCTCTATTATCCACAAGTTTGAAAATAATAAAATCCAATTCGTCATATTGAAGAATTATTTTTCAAACCGTTTATTGAATTCTTTATGAGCTGAAATGGGTCGAGGGGGAGGTAAGATAAAGAGGAAAACCAAAATTTAAATTATGAATACATTCCTTAATATTAAAATAATATTTTTGATATGAAACTAAAGTAAAAGAGCGTCTTTTTCAATACTTAAAATTAACTTCCAGTGTTGGTTAGGCGTTTTTATTTTTTAAACATAGAAACCGAATTCAGTATTTAGGATTTCCATTGCAGAATCTTTAATAAATTCATATTTTATTGATTTCGGATGGAAAAAAGGGGGGTCAAAAGGGAAACCAAAAAATGCAATCGTATATTAAATTTCATTTACTTCATATCTACATTGTATAAAACATGGATTTAAAGTTGAATAGATACAACATAAGGGCATTATAGTATGTCATATGACATGATTGTCCTACATCCATCTGAAGTAAATCCAATGATTTACTTTTAGGTCAATCAATTTCATGTTTCACTAGAGGTACGCCTTGGACACAAATGGAACCGTTCAGAATATATTTGTTAGCTCTTAAATGTTATTTTACATTTAATGACTTAACTTTAATGCATTTTATCGTGGTGAAACAAAGAAAGGTTCTATGCTGAAAATTTATAAATCAGTTCAGCCATTTTGAGACAACGAAAATCGCGTAAAGGAGAAAGTAGGCTTTTCTATATACATCATTTTATAAAATTTAAATTTATATTGTATTGCAATACAATTGAAATCAAATAAGCGCAATTTGAGTATTAAGAAAACATATAAACAGAAACAAATATATTTTCTCAAAAATAAACTCAGAAATATGTAACAAGTATAGTTTTAGAAGGATAAGTCTTGAGAAGGACATCTTATGCAGGAAGATGAGTGTAAAACAAGATTCGGATCTCGGCATCGAGGGCAGGACATCAGAGACTGAAATGCCGACGGAATGGATCACGACCGAGGGCCGCTAACTGTGAATAATAACAGGTATGGAGGAAGTGCGGCAATCGTCCTTTCGTTTCGGACCGGTACAAAGGCCGGCGTCACCCACAGGACAACAGTCCTCATGAGAGTCCCACACCACTTCCTCCCGTCATATCCCACCTCACTTCCCTCAAGGAGGATTCTCTACTGCCTCTTCCTGCAGATATCCTCCTCCCCTAATCAGCGGCCATCCTTAGCATGGAAATCAGCTTTGATAATGCTTCTCCCTCTTTAATATATCTTATGTGTATATATGTACTAGCGGACCCCTCAAACTTCGTTTTGTCAAAAAAAAATTTTAGGGCGTTTCTGGCTTTAAGCAAACATTAGTGTTGTATTATCACACGATTTAAATAGACCTTTTAACGAAATTTACAGCCTTCAAATACAAATTCATGGAGGAATTCCTGTCATAAAGTGTTTTCACAGAATAATTTACATATGGTAGGTTAAATATGGGCTCAATCAAAAAAGAAACACATTTATTTAAGGCAAATTAAAAATGAAAATTTGATTCTGCCACGCCCCTCCGCCCGCAGACCGAAAATCAGACTTCTCAGTGACACCCGCCAGAATATTTTGAGGATTCTCTGAAAATTTCATCAAAATCGGCCCAGCCGTTTTAAAGAGCATACGTTACATACATACACACATCCTATTATATATATATATATATATATATATATATATATATATATATATATATATATTATATATATATGTGTGTATATATGTGTAATGAAGCACTCAAGGCTGCGATATATAGTAATCAAGAACAGCTGGGATAGAGTGAAACACACAAAAAGAAAAATTATCGGAGATATATAGCCCTTCGTCGGTGAGGAGCGAAGATATATATATTATTAAATACTTACATAATTTTGCTGATATTGTGATACTCAAACGGAACCCATGAAATACTCTGGCGACTCATATGTAATTTTGAAAGAACCATCTTTTATGGTCTTCTAAGTAGGCTTGATGAATACTAGAACAATTTCTTCGGATAATGCAAAACAAAATTTCTTTAAAGAAAAATAAGAAAGCTTATTATAAAGTTCAATATACTTAATCTCATTGATTTTTTCATTTAATTCTTCTAAATAGTAATAAAAATAGGTATGTTGCAAGCAGTCCTTATCAAATTTGCAGGATTTCAATACGATTCAATATATCAATCTTAGCGAAAGGGAAAACCTGTTTATATCTATTTTCTTTTTAAATATAACAAAGTTAATTAAATAATTTTGTTTGATTTTATACTCACTTTTTTTTATATTTACGCTCAATAACAGGAATACTTGATGATCAAATACGTCATGCTTGACCAAAAACAATAAACCAATGGAGTAAAGCGTTGAAACTCTCCGCAATAATGAGTGGCAACACAAACACATAAAGGAGCAAATATTCTTAGTTAATTGTCCAAATTTCAAGAAGGTGTTCAAGATCATAAAACCACTCTCCTTATTGTGTTTTAAATTACCTTGTAAATGTACGCTTAAATGCTAACGAAAAGTTTCATTCAGTAGAACCAACCATTGTTGTCTCTTGGCTATTAACAAGCTCAGAACACATTATGAAACATAAATGTAGGACAGGGACAAATTTCAAACATTCCATATTGGAATAAAACTAAGCTCATTTGGAATAGGAAGGATTTAAACGGCAGTTATTACATTAAAATAACAACGTCATTGAACTATTTATAGAGTTTTTTAATTGATGGATAGGGATAATAAATTTAATATAGAGATTTAACAACGCCAATGAACTATTTTATAGAGATTTAAAGGTAACAGTTCGCATCGAGAAGTCGAGAATTAATTATACCATCCCCTTACATCACATTGTTTTCTTGCGTAATTCCTCTGCTTTCTACTTAACCGCAATCCACAACACCAAAAACCACAATAGGAAAACCACTGGTTCCATTCATCCAGAATTAATGAAATTTCAAAATAGGATTTGATGAGCAACACAATACAATAAGTCCTCCACCCATATATCCTGAACAGGTTATTGCTCGGTTCCTGACTCCTCTGTGACTCCAAGTACGTATTATTTTAAATTAAAGAAGTCTAGACTACTGGAAGCTTATTTTTTTAATAAATAATTCATTCCAAATCCTCTAGTCCTCTCCCTGGCATCCCAAGTTCATCCCGACCACCCTCCCAGAAGCCTCAAGAGGAGGTGGCCAAGGGACCTCCTTCTCCAGCCTGTTTAGTTAAACTATCAAGGGAGTGAATACACTGGCATTTTTCTCCCCCTCTCAATCCCTCCTTGACTCCCTGCCTATTCTCCTACTTATCCTAGGATAAGGAGAAGATGGGTGCCAGATAGTCTATAGCGGGTTAACCTGGGCTCCTCTCTGAGGATGGGTTAAGTCCCGTAATAGACGAGCAAGGACTAAAATTATAGTGTATGAAATATGTACAGAATAATTGTTTTTAATAAAGAGTTGTATATAAATAAATACTTCATTTACTTATCTTACTTACTACATTACGCGGGATATAGAGTCACATTGCTTAATGAGCTAAATTTTACGCATCAAAGAAATATTCTAAAACATTAGAATCTTTGAAAATGGTCTAATTAGCCAATCATTAGCGAAAAATGTTAAGAACATAAGACTATCTAAATAAAGGTTCAAAACAAGAGGTAAGTTATATTTATAACTTCTAAGTTATAGAACTTCATGGAAAACTCCAAATTTGAATTTTATCTTTTAAATAAGAATAAAATATTGTGGATGGATTTGTAACACTTTTTCTTCCATTAATATTATTAAATTTGAATGATTATTTGACGAATTGCAAAACATATTTACCCAATCTATATATATATAAAATAGGATGTGTGTATGTATGTAACGTATGGACTTTAAAACGGCTGGACCGATTTTTATGAAATTTTTTCGATATGCGGGAGGAGGGACGTCGCAAAATCAAATTTTTATTTCCAATTTACCTTAAATACATGTGTTTCTTTTTGATTGAGCCCATATCTACACCATATGTAAATTATTCTGTGAAAAAACTTTATGATAGGTATTCCATGAATTTTTATTTGAAGGCCAAATTAAACAAACAAGGACTTCTAGCGCTAATTGTATATCTCTAGAATAGAGGTATAAATCTATACGAAAGTCATTTATCCTTCCAAGGAAGAAACAACTACCATTAAAGAGTATAATAATGTTGTCACAAATATACACATCTAAAATTAATTTTATTTTAATAATTATATAAATGTTCT